>JAULKM010123093.1:0-20624 GCA_032355605.1 Rubia tinctorum | reverse complement strand
ACACGTGTCCCCATATGAAATTAAAAGGAAAGAAAAGCAAGGCACATGCGGGTAGTTGGGAAAGAGAGCAGGGTCTTCCGGCAGAAGGGCAGACCTTCTTCTGTCTTTCTAGGGCTCTTCAGTGGACTCTTAGCAAGAGTCTTTTGAGTGGTCTCTTGTTAAGAGACCACTCTAGAGACCCCCACTATGTGTATTTTCGGTCTCTAGAGTGGTCTCTTAAAATTAAGAGACCACCACTGCACATGCCCTCATACTACCTCTATTTCGTTAGATGTAATACTATAGGTTTAGGTGTTTAAATTTAGCCGAATGAAATATGTGGATAAAATTAAATTTAGAAAGTGAAAAGTATAATGAGTGAATAAAATTAAAGGAATTTTGCCATAAAAAGAAAGTGTCAAATTCACGAAAACAGTTTAAAAATGAAAGTATATCAGATCCAATGAAACGGAGGGAGTATGAATGTTTAGAAATTTTAAAAATCAATTGGGGATTTAGGAAGTGCTTGATGATGGTGATACTAAGAGCAAACATCACAATGATAAAATTCACTAGTCATATCATCCAAATAGGAGGCTCAAGTAAAAAATCATCCAAAGAGATTTATGCCAAACCAACTTTGCCAGACTTACCGATTCATCTCCGCCTTTCAGTTCGTCATAAATCCAACGAGTACTCACCTTCTTTTTCCCCAGAAACCTTAGTGTCTTTAGATTCAGTCTGTTGAGGTATTTCCATGCCCAAATTTGATGTTCCTTGTATTGGTGTTCCTCCTATTTCTCCTCCTTCAAGTATTATGCATTTATTCATCGCACCCACAATATGTCCCGTTTTAAGTTAAGATCCCATATGAGTTTGATCAGCGCAACCTTGTTCCATGTCGATGGATCCTTCAACCCCATCCCTCCTCTCCTTTTACTTCTACACAAAGCTGCCTAAGAAACTGGTGTAAGTCCTTTTTGTCCCTATTCTCTTCCCCATAAAAAACTTCTGCAAATCTTGACTATTGTCTCATGCACACTCTCAGGCAAGTTGAAAATACTCGCCCAGTACCCTGCTATACTCAATAATATTGTGTTTATGAGCATCATCTTTCCTGCGAAAGAAAGTGTACCCGTGGACCATGTTTGAAGTTTCCCTCTTGTTTTTTCAATCAACTTTAAGCAATCTTGTTTGCTCCACTTTGCATTTGATAGTGTCAAACCAAGATACTGCATTGGGAAATGACCTTTCTGCACATTCAAGATTGTTGCTAGCATTTGTTTGTCTGCCTTCTCCATTACTGAAAAGTACATCTTCGATTTTGTTTCACTGATGGCCAGCCCCGTAACTTTCATAAACTCTTCCAGACACTCATTTAGACCTTCCACCGATTTTATGTTTGCCGCACAGAATATTAAAACAACATCCGTAAATAGCGGTGAATGGATCCCTACCTTGCTGCATCTCTGGTGGTATTCAATGTTGTTCTTCATCTTGCTTGGCAAAAGCAGGGGAGAAAGCGGATCCCCTTGTTTAACCCCCCTCTTTCCGGCAAAAGATTTAGTTTGTCTACCATTAAATGATAAAGAAAATGAAGAAGACATAGTACATTTTTATATCCAGCTTATCAACAAACTGGGAAACTTCAGCTCATTCATCCAGTCTTCCGAGAATTCCCAAATTATGCTATCGAAGGCTTGTTGATATCAACCTGCAAAACACAACTTCTTTTCATCCCCTGCATTTGATACTTCTAAATCAACTTATATGTGAGCAATAAGTGGTGATCTAAATGCCTTCCTTTAACAAAGGCGCTCTGATTGGGGTTTTTAAGCTCAGGTGGAACCTCTTTCAGCCTTGAACATATTACCTTCAAAATTGTTTTATAAACTACTGAGCAACATGCCACCAGCCTATAGTTTGCTGCTTCCTAAGGGCTTTGATTTTTGGAATTAGTGCAATGACTGCTTCTCCCAATTCAATTGGTATACTATCTCTTTTAAAGAAACTTTTAATTGCGGTTATAAATCCCTCTCCCACTATTTCCCAAGAATCCTTGAAAATTTTGGTTGAGAATATATCTTTACCTGGGAATCCCTGATTAGCTTAGCATGTTGCTCCACTAATAGAGTGGATCCTATTCTGACCACCTCTTTTATCAGTTTTCTTGCTGATACCTTCACTCCAAGTTGTGCCTTGTAGTACTTCTAAAGATTTTCCTCAGTCTGTTTTTGATCGTCCACTATCCTCCCATCAACCTTTATATTGACTATATGGCTGTGATACTGCCTTCTTTTTATTGAGGCATAAAACTTGCTTGTTGGCTTGTCACCCTCTCTGAGCCAAAGAATTTTTTATTTCTATTGTAAATACTGAAATTCTGCCTCGATCAGTCTATCAGCTTCTAACCTTGCTTTTGTCTCCTTCTCTTGCTTCTCCTTTTTTCTGTATCCTCATTCAACTCCTCCATTGCTATACTCCAGTTTTCAGCAGCCATTTTTGCTATTTTCCCCACCTTAGAGAATTCTCTCTGGGTTAGCTTTGCTAATGGTAACTGAAGCTCCTCCAATGCCTTAAACAAATCCTGCAGGTTAGCAATACTCCAACTATTCCACACTGCATTCACCACCCCTTTAAACAAAAGTGATAAAGCCCACATGTTGAAATATTTGAAAGTTTTCTCAGCTTTTCCCTTTGCTTCCTGCAATCTTATCATTAAGAGAGAGTGGTATGACATAATCTCATATCTAAATTCACAATAAGAATTTCTTAACTTCTCCACCCACTTCATATTTATCATACATTTGTCTATCTTACTGTAGATTCTTTCACCATCACCCCTCATGTTATTCCAAGAGAATTTAGAGCCAACAATCCTCATTTAATTAAACTGCAAAGTCTCCAGCATGTTTTGGAAATCTTCAATTTCTTTGCCTTCAACCTCATTCCCTCCCTGTCTGTCATCAAACTTCAAGGGATAATTGAAGTCCCTAATAGCAGCTCATGGTTTATCTCTTAGCCTTATTTGATTCAGATAGCTCCACAACCCCTTCCTTTTTTCTATTGTATTGCATCCATAAATAACTGTTATATAACACTCCATTTTCATGGTTTTTATCTCAACAACCAAATCAATCCATTGATCCCCTTTTCTTATTACCTTTACTCCAAAGTAATCACTTCTCCAACCTATCTATATCCTCTTTTTGTCCACCACATCTCCATTTGATATCTGTTTCCATCCTAGCCCAACTTTGTCCCATATTTTTTTGTTGATTTTCTGATTTTAATCTTGTTTCTAACAATCCCATCAGTCCAATCTGGTTTTGTATACAGATAATTCTAATATGCCCATGCTTCACCATCTTATTTAAACCCCTTACATTCCAGCTCAAAATTTTACTGCCCATCAGGAGGATCAGTAAGCAAAGTGTACTTCCCTTTTCTCACCCTTTCTCCGTGCTCAACAACATTCGTGTCTTTCAGTATTCCATCTCCTTTTTTCTCCATATTTTCATCACCATTTTGTAATTCTCGATTCTGTTCTCCTTTGCTCCCTTTTCCCATATTCTTCACTTCTAGAGTTTGAGTACCCACTGCTACATATATCTTCTTCTTTGTTACAAGTTTAACCCTTTTCCTGCAAACCTACTCTTCATGCCCTATCATTCCACATTCAGAACATTTTACTGGTTTCCATTCATATAAAATTTCTTGATGTTTTACATATTTTCCTCATTCAAATAAGGCACCTTATCAGGTAAAGAACCCCCAATTTATACTTCTACTTGCACCCTTGCATATGACAATCTTTCTATGTCTATGGTTGATCTATCTAATCCAATTGGTTTCCCTATTGGACTGATGATCTTATAGATGATTCTTGGTTCTCAATATACAATTGGTAAACCATGCATTTGTACCCATACTAGGACTTTTTCAGGCTCAGCTACACCATAATTCTTTGACCACTGTTTGATTATGACTGGTTTGTTATCAAAGAACACTACACCTTTCTCAATCATATCATCATAGAAAGATTGACACAAATTTGATCATATACACACACCAGAATCCAGAAGCCAAATCTTAGAAACTTTGTTCCCCTAAATATGATAAAAATAACCTTCCATTACCTTATAAAGAGGATTAAAGCCCAACGTTATGCACAAGAGTGTGGAATTCCACTACTTCTCACTCTCCTCCACCTCTTCAATAATGATTTCACCCATTAGAGTCCCTTCAACATTTTCTAGGTCGTAGTACTTGACCTCCTCATGCTCTTTTTTGAAGGGAGCACTCCAGTTATCCTTTTCCACATCCTCTTCTTCATTATCTCCCCATTTGAGCTTCTTACCCCCAATCTCCAACATCCTCAGAGTATCTGGAACTTCAATTCTGTAGGTTTCAGGGGTTTGTATCTTTTCCTCTATTTCCTCCTGCACCATTTTAAACTACATCCTCAATTCCTGCACCTGGTCTTCTTCATTCAATACATGCCATTCTTCTTCATTCAGTACCCCTTTCAACCCTTCTTTTGCTTCTATATTAATACTCCTCTGTAGGTCGATTCCCTTTATATGCGTCTTCGATCTATTTCTGTTGCTTGATTTACCCATCTTTATGAGTGGAAAGCTCAACGAGCTACCAGATCTAGCTATCCAGAAATTTTGGAAGAACACATACCGAGTGTGTAATTGCCACTAGTAGAGAGGATAGAGGGAGAAACTTTTTAGATCAATTTTAATTTGGTTCTTTACTGTTTGAATATAAATATAATATATAGTGAATGAGAATAAATATAACACTTTAATGGTAGGTAGTAATAATAAAATATTGTGACACGTCACTATGAAACTTGATTTACGGTATCATTAATAATCCTATACACACATCATAGTGAAACTCTATAAAAAAATGCCAAATGGCTCCTAATTTTGTGGATGAGACTCCAAACATGCTTTGTCGTGCAAATTGCTCAGCCTAATTCGTTTGTAGTTGTAAAAATGATTCAATTTAGGTAGGATCTTATTTCAAGGTTCATTTATTTATATTATTTTTAAAAAAATAAAATTGTATATTAATTAACTTTAAGCTCGGTCGAATTGTATTAAAATACAGATCTGATATGAAATTTAAAAAACAAACTTTTATTATCTTGAACCAATCTATTTTCATACTTCTACTCCCTTGTTCATGAAGTCAAAGTGTTATTCACTCTTTTAATACATTTCCAATGCAACCATCACTTGGGTAAAGTTCTCTAACCACGTCATATAAAATGACTCTCAACTGTAAAAATGATCTCCAATGCAGGGGTCAAATCTAGAAGTCGGTATGACGTATACAAAAAACAAAGTGATCCCCTCTTGCTAAGCTTTTGTTTTCAAAAGGTCATATTGAGACTGTATGCCTAGTCAGCAAAGTTACCAAAATCATATACATTAACTATGCTAAATTCATATAATTTTAATTTTGTTAAGTAAATAATCATTTTAAAACTAAACTAAATATTTATTTATTAAAGATTTTGATTCAATTATATTTTATATTTAATAAAGAAATAATATATTTGATAATTTAAATACTCATGCAATTATTAAATTAATAATTAAAGATAATATTCATAGATTTATATAAACAAGTTTTAAAAAATGTAAATTTTTGTGCAAAATTTAGTCCGGAGTATATATATATATAGTGTGTGTGTATATATATAGACTAAAAGCACGAATGTTTCCTCCTCATCCTGGTTTAGGCACGGTATCAAATCCGTATCTTTTTCTTCCATTCCTGGTGCTTACTTCCTCATGCTTGCTACTTCTTCTCACTTTCACCGCCTATTGCAAGTAATCAACAATTTCCCGGTACTCGGTTTCCCTCGATTCACCTGCCTGGTTTGGACGCCTTGCTACTACGTGTCACCTTTCCCCTGCTTCTACAGGTGACTCATCTTCGTTCTTGCTTTTTTTTATAGTCTTTCTTTTCCAACCTCGTACAGGTAAATTTAGGGATTGCTCTGCCCTTTCATTTGCTTGGTTTTGCTTTTCTACCCTCTTTCGTTTCCGACCTCGTACAAATAAATTTAGGGATTGTCCTACCCTTCATTTTCTTGGTATTGCTACTTATTGTTGTAATTTACCGTTGTTCTCACAATTTCCAAATCCGAACCACTTCAGTTTTATGCATTTAATGCATTTGCTTCTTAAGATTCCGATTTAGTCAGACTGAGTGTGTTCTTATACCCTTTTCTTCACTCATTCCAAGAGTATTTGATGTCGACATTAGTAGGACGTCCTTGCTGTGTACATAATATTATTATGCTTCATTATTATGGAATAAAATGAGTAACAATCAGATTGTTATGCTTCATTATGCTTACAGTACATAATCTCACTCTAAAGATATGGAACCTTTAGAAATGAGTATAGGTATAGATTATGCTTCATTATTATGGAATGAAATGAGTAACAATCAGATTATCATGCTTTATTATGCTTACAGTGCATAATTTCACTCCAAAGATTTGGGACCTCCACAAATGAGTTCCACTTTTTTCTGGCTTCCAATCCCCTTGCTGTGTGAATATAATATTTATGCTTCATTCGGAAGATCTGAGAGGTCCACAAATAAGTTCCACTTTGTTCTGGGTTTCAATTTATCACCTTTGTCCTAGTTTTTGATCCCGGAAATGAATTTTAGGATCACAGTGTAAGCCGTGATTCTTTTACTTATAAATAAAGTACTTTACTTGGTTTCAATCCCCTTATGCTTAGTGGCCTTTCATCTATTCATATTATATCATAACTTGTACTTAATAGTTGCCCCATTTTTTTCCTCCTTGTTTCCAGCTGATTTGCATAGTTGCTGAACAGGTTTGCATTTCTCATCCGAACAGGTTTGCATTTCTCATTTACTTCCAATTTTTACTGGCCCTTCATCTGTTAATATTATATCATCAATTTGCATTTTCGAGCTTCTACGGGGATATAGATGATCCTGGAGCCCTGAAGAATAAAGATATCAAAGCTATTGTGAATAAGTTATTATTTTAGCTTAAATGCTACACGAGTAAGTCTTTTTTACTTCCAATTTTTACTCTCTAATGTTTTAAATTTTCTATACATATGGGGTTAGCAAACAGAATGAAGGTTTTTTATATTGAGCTTGTGATATCTATTGCCACTGAGCTAATTTCTTTTTAATGTCTTTAATTATGTGTAGCTAAAACAGTTGATCAATTGGGCTAGGGCTTTGTCATTTTGATTTTTGCACCTTCTTCTTTGATCTCGGAGATCGAACCTTAAGCCCCAAATTTCAATTCATCCATGTCTTCCAAGCAAGGTAATTTATCAACCCTTTCGTAGTTCCTGTTAAAATATGGTGCTAATCAATTAATTGAGGTTAAATTATAGCGATTCTGACACGATTACTATTTTTTGTGCAGGTGGAAAAGCTAAGCCCTTGAAGGCCCCTAAGACTGAGAGGAGGGATTACTCTGATGTAGCTTTTCTTTTGATTGCGATTTGTTTGTTATTTAATTATGAATTTTGGGATGGGTAATTTGCTTTAGGGTTTGATGTGTTTGATGATGTTGTTTTGCTCGTGTTAGAATCATTATGTGTTGGTAAATTCATGTTCTTTGCATATGTTCATCGGTTTTAGTGATTGATTTGTTGGGATGGGCGTAGTTTTAGTCTTCTTTTGTACCTGAAGCATAATAGATGTCTGGATTTTATATTATTATGCATGTGGTGGGATATTGTGATGCATGCAGTTTACCTTATGTTGTTGAAATTGAGCTTAGTGATTTCATCCATGATGTTTATGTTGTTCTTGAAATTGAGCTTAATTAGTAATTTCATCCATGATGTTTATGTTCTTCTTGAAGTTGAGCTTAGTGATTTCATCCATGATGTTAATGTTGTTCTTCAAATTAAGCTGGTCCTAAATTCGTAGTTTGAATGTTATTGACTTCTTTTGATGTGTATGTCCTTTTACTTTTGGTCGTATATTAGTGTAAAAAATTTGAGGTTGGTTAATACTAATCCTATGTCGTAAGCTTTGTTGTATGGGGGAACTAGTAGTTACTTGACCTCTTCAAGTAGGTGTAGTTTTAGTTGTATTTGTATCTTTCTTACCGCTGATGATATTATGTATGGTTTGCAAGATGATAAGGCTTTTCTAGCGAAGAAGAAAGAGGAGGAAAAGGCTCTGAAGGAACTTAAGGCCAAGACATCTCAGAAAGGTTCATTTGAAGGTTCAGGTCTGAAGAAAAGTGGGAAGAAGTGAAAAGCATTGAAAAAAGTTCAGAACATATGTAACATTGCCTATATTTTCATATTTCTAACAATCTATAGTATATATTAAAAAAAAGTCATTGTTGACACATGTGACTCACACAAAATTGTTGCCACGTGTCACTCACACAAATTCCACATCATTTAAAAAATGAAAATGTGATCTATATAGTTATAATTAAAAAAAAGTTTAGTTCTCAATGTCTTCTCTTGAAAAATAAAAATTTTAAGAATCAATGGAATATTAATTGCAACCTTAATGAATGGAAGAAAAGAAGAAAAAAATGACTATTATTATAAGAATGGTACCCTTATAAGAATTCCACATTGAAAAAGTAGAAGAAGAAAGAGCGAGTTGCAAGCTAGAAATTAAAAGGGCAAATGACGTAAAAGGTAAACAAGCCGAGCTGCTTGAAATTTCTTGAGCTCGATCTCGACTCGAGTTCGATTGAGTCTATAAAATATTGAATCGAACTCGATCTCAAGTAAAATTAATTTAGCTCGAACTCATATTCGAGCTTGAACTCGAGTCATGGTTAAATATATGTTATATATAGGGAGGGTTCAATTGACACCCATATTTTAACACTAATTTTTTACTCCAATTCCTAACCTTTGATTTAGTCTAATCTCATCCATTGATTAATATAATTTTAGTAAAATAATTAATCAATCAAAATAACCCTTTGATTTATCAATCAAATCCTAACCTTTGATTTATTTTGATTGATTAATTATTTTACTAAAATTAGATTAATCAATGGATGAGATTATATTAAATCAGAGGTTAGAATTTGGAGTAAAAAATGGTGTTAAAATAAGGGTGTTAATACTTAATATAACCCTTCCACATATATATATATATATATATTATAATATATCATATTTAAAAATATATATTCAAATATTTTGTTGCTCGACAAGTTCAACGTATTTAATGTTGAATATTAGTTGAACTCAAGTTTGATCTCAAATAGTATACAAACTAGGCTCGAGCTCCGTTGCACTTTGGAAGGTGCTTTTCCGTAGTCTTTCAAGTGAGAAGTCAACGTCATTATTTGTAACCTAATATTTTTTATTGGTCTGTATTTTTTTAAAACTAATTATATATTATTATTTTAGTGATTTGTATTGTGAAAATATAAAAATATTATATAAAATATATAATATTTATATTAAAATGTATATTGTTTAATTTAAAATTACAGTATAGAAAAATTACAACAATTATAAAAATTCAAATTTTTATAAACTAAATTATACTAATTTTTATTAAATTTTTCAAACATTCAGTAACTTATGAAAGAGTAGGTCCTATGATAGGTGCCCACTCCTTATATTATGGACAGTCCACTGAAAATTTTTAATTGTACATTGTATTTGTTAAATTAAATACTGAAACTTTAAATTTAAATAAAGCTTTTTTGAAGTTAAATATTTTACTTTTTATATAATATCTCTTATAATTTCACATTAAAACACACCTTATTACATGTTTTAACTTATAAAGTACAATTTTTAAATTTTAAAAATAAAGCGTCTGTCCATAATTTTTTGGATATACCAACTTTTTCTGAAACTTTCTCCTTATGAAAATACATCCTTTGATAAAATGGATTATAGATATTGAATTACAATACAACCTTTAGTAACTCATGAAAATACAATCTTTTATAAAAATGAATTGTAGAGTATTCATTATTTAGTTTGTTTAATTTTAGTTTGGATTAGATGAAAAAATAATATTATATTTTTTGAAGGATTTGTTTTTTAAAATAAATTTTTTTGGTTAATAATACCATCTGATTATGGTATCAGTTATCGATTATAAGTATACTTTGTATTGCTTCGATCCGGTTCTCGAAATAATGATTACAAACATTTCAATTATATATTAATAGTAATATTCAAGGCAAAGTTTTGGGAAATATCATCTTTCCATAGACTTATGGAAAGACAGAGTTTAATTAGAATAGTAAAAGGTAAAAGATCTTAATTGCAATATTAAAATTTTATTATGCAACGTGTAGTAGTTATAAAGTTTATAACTCGATTGATGCAACCCGAAAATTTTATCTTCATTTCTTCAAATTTTCTCTTTAAACCTTGTTTTTCCATAACTTATGGAAATACCGTCTTTCAAGAGACATACTCAATATTCAATTATAAAAATATACTCGTATTACTTAATTACAAAAATATTCAGTTAGTAAAATAATACAATTATTTTCATTCTATTTACAAATAAGAATACTCTTTCTATTTACTTATTAAATAAAAACTTAATTTTACTAATATTAAATAATAACTAATTATGAATAGTTCATAGTTTATAAATATATTATTTAGATTTGGTACATATTTTACTTTTTATTTTTATAGAGTACATATATTATTTTTATAAATATAAAAATATTTTTATTTATCAACGAATGGTTAAAATTTTATTTTAAAATTTTTATTTATAAATATAATATTTAATAAATACATTCGTGCATCGCACATGTGTTATCTAGTTCAAGATATATGTCAAATTAATGTAGAAAGAGAAGGAAAAGGTTAATAACTCGTGGTCCTTGATAGCACAGTGCAGTCCTCTATTTTTAACACTATTTCATATCAAAGTTTGACCACATATTTAAATAGATATATGTACAACAATATTATCGTATATGCTATTGTTAAATTCTCCTTACCATATAGTTTCTAAATTTAATTTGTTATTTTTCGTTACTATACGTAGGTAAACATATCAACGATCAAACATGTTTCTTGAATAGCGTGATAATGATTGCAGTGCAAATAGAGTTAGGACGGAGGGAGTACATCTTATGCATCTATCTTCACAAAGTGCAACTATAAGTATCTAGTGTGTGTAATCATATATATATATATATATACACATTATTTTTAATATAGCTTATTGATCACAAAGTTGTGTTTTAATTTGTCTAACTGTTAGATGGGACAATTTTATAATTAGAATATAATTAGTTGGGTGATTGGATGTTTATTTTCATTTATTGGAATGAGATTCCCGTAATTTTAAACATCTTTCAAGCATACCTTAAAGTATAGATAATTATAATCTAAATTTTAGATAGTAGAAATGATATCTCTCATCATGAGGTGATTAAACAAGAAATTTTCTCTAATTAAATAGATATTAAAAGTAAAATAAAATTTGGTGCTTTACTGTTAGAATATGAATTTAATATATAGTGAAAGGAAATAAATATAACACTTTAATGATAGTTAATAATAATAAAATATTGTGACACGTCACTATGAAACTTGTTTTCCGACGCTTCCAACGGAGATGAAAACTTCACCAATGTCCGTCATTAAAACATCTCCAATGGTTTGAGGGTCTTCCTTATTTTTAGGTGTCACAATCAGATTTTAATTAGAACTTCAGTATGATGTAATCAAATGAGATGGACTGATGGCGATTAAAAAAAATCATCTCTAATGGAAACAACACATTTATAACTTCAATATGATGCGTCAACACATAAAGTTCAATATGAAATGTTAACTAATATTTTCCCAACCGAGGCTTGGGTTGAAGAAGTTTTTAATACTCTTATATCCACATCACAATGACGGCCTATAATAATTTACCCAAATGTCTCCTACTATTGTGGATGATGCTCCAAGCATTGGAGATGCTCCAAGCATTGGAGATACTCTTAGATTAGTATAATTATGATATGTTTAACTATAAATTTTAAATATTAAGTATAAGTTATAATTATTATGCAAAATATAGTTAGATATATACTCCATATGTTTCACTAGATTTTGAGCACTTTTCTTTTTGAGTTGTTTCTATAGGTTTGGCACACTTTCATTTTCTAGGAAGATTCATTTTATTTCATCCACTCATTCTACTATTTTCTTTCTAAACTCAATTCCATCCACTCATTTAATTCACATAAATCCAAGCACATAATGTTATGGTGTCAAACCCAACGAAACATAGGTAGTACTAGATATATATATATATATATACTACTGATGCAACCAGAAAATGTAAGATTTACCAGCGAAAATCTGAGAAACGATATGAATTGACAAGCTTTGAACCCTAAGAACAAGACAAAGTCTTGTGCGAGACCGTCTCACAGCGAGACCAAGAATTAGAATGCATGATTATAAAATTAGAGATGAACTTCCAAATATAATTTAAAAAAGTTTGGTGGAGGAAGGAAGGATTTGGGTGGAAATATCACTTTCTTGGGGGGGGGGGGGGTGTTGGGAAAAAATAGTTGAGGAATTAATGATTTCGAATCATAAGAATCTTGCAGGTCAAGAATCCAAGTCAGAGAAATTCGCTAAAAATTTTTTTTACTCATTTCCGCGCAATGCGCGAGTTTTTACTACTAGACTTGATGTTTCATTTTCAGTACTTGATGTTTCAACCAAACTTTGTGATGTTTTTCATAAGCCCTTTTCACTAAAATCATGTGCTTTAAAGTTAAATTTGGATCTTTTGTTGTAAATTCCATATTTGCATGTTATTTTTTTGACACTTTATACATGTTGACACTAGTTAGTGATATTTTTATACCATCTTAAATTTTAATTTACAATTTATACTTTCATTTTTGATTGATGTGTTAGTTTTTCAGCGCATTATTTTAAAAATTGATTTTGATGTTCTTTTTTTCAATTTTTTATTATTTTGATGTTTCAACGGTGAAAATTTGTTTTTTAGAATTTTAATACTAATGTTTTATTTCTTCCGATATTGATGTCATATTTTGATGTGACACTTAATGTTTTGAACTTTATATGTATTTAAGTTTTTTTTAAATGGTGTATTGGTTTGATGTTAGCTATTATAATTTGATGTGTATCATAGCTTTTTAATTTGATGTATATTTTATTATTTTAATTTGATGTTTCAGCTATTTTTGTTATGATGTGTTTTTTTTAGTGTTATCATTTGATGTGATTTTTTGTCTTTTTATTTGTTACTTAAATATTTTTGATTTACTATATTTTTTATTTATCTACTTGATGTTCAACAATATTTATTTGATTTGTATCTTTAGAATATATTTTGATGTTTAATTGTAGTTTAGTTTTTTTATTGGTGTTTAACTAATTTAGCTTGATGTCTTTTTTATAAATATTTAATTTGATGGTTTAGATTTCTTATTTGATGTTATTATCTTTAATTTTACGTACCATTAGTTAGATGTGAATTGTACTATTAAGGTCAAATATGATCTTTTAATATTTTTATTTAATTTATTTTTATTTAATATATTAAACTGGTGAAAAAAGATCAACTGTGGGTTGGGCACGTGGAAGCACATATCTAAGGTCATGTACAATGGAAGAGACTACTCTTGGTGTTTTTTTCGATTAAATATTTCATCTCTTTCTTCCACCTCACCAGAAGCAACCACAAAAAAACCACTCCATTTTGACCTCCACAATAGTATAAACTACTAAAAAATTATTTAGTGGATCTCACTTGATTTTATTTATCCTACTAATTAATTTTACCTTCAATATTTGATTTAAATAAATTTGCCAACCCAAATTAAATTGAAATTGAAATTTAATTTTAAATTTTAAATTTTAAAATTAAAATTGTTTTTTTAAAATTTACATTATTTCATTTTTAAAAAATTTTAAAATGAAAAAACACATTTTTAAAATTTTAAATGAAAATGGAAATTTAAAAAAAAATACATTCAGACATGTGGCCCAATCAAATGACGCCATGTGTCTAAGTGAAATTTTTAAAAAATATATGCTGACTTACTACGGGACATGTGGCCCGGTAATAAGCTGCCACGTGTCCCTTAAGGGGACAAAAATGGCCCGAGCGTCAGTGTGGTCCCCAAGCACATGGGAGGAAAGTAATTGGAGTGGTTGCTTGAAGGAGAGACGAGGGAGTGGTTGCTTTGGTGAGAGACCACAAAGAGACCTCTATTGTGGGGGATTTGTGGTCTCTGAAAGAAACCACAAAGAAACCCACACTGCACATGTCTTGAGCCCAATATGGGTGGTAAATGGTCATCTTCCCCAACCTCTAATTTTCATACCGGATGGTGAGACCAGAGTTTAGGGCGAAACCGACGGAAACCGAACTAATCAGAAAACGAGCGTCAGAGTTTATGGCGGAACAAGACAAAATTGAAATTATATTCCTCCGGGAAGAACATCGGAGTGGAGAAACAAAACGGAAAGGTTTGAGCAGTGGTAATTGGTCGGCAAAATGGGATGAAGGTCACATAAATTGGAAAGGGGTGAAGGTTGCAGGAAAGGGTGCGGCGGAAACCACCACTAGAGCGGCGGAATTTGGCCGGAGAAGGTCGGAAAAATTGCTGCGATACTGAGCTCCGGGGATTCAACGACGGCAATACGGGTTGAGATCCGATGATTTCTCTATAATTGCAATTTTATCCCCCGAGTTTCCGCAATGTTTTAAATATTAACCCCGAAAATAAAGTTACTATATTTTGATCTCCAAATTTGATTCCAAGAACAAATTTTGAAATCCACAAGGAAAAAAGATAAAATCTCCAGAATATAATTGAACAAAAATTAATTAATTTCATCCTGCAATGATTCTTTAAATACTATAACAAAACCCTAAATCGTAAATAAGGAAATTTCAAAAAGGAAATTAAAAATAATATTAAAAAGGTTGTTTTAGGGTTGAAACGATCTCGAGAGCCAAATTGGCTAATATGTTAGAATGCCTTGGGTTAGATATGTTCGCTCGATTCCCACTCTGTAAAGGCATCACAATAGTCAATAGGACACCAGACGCCAAATGTACATTAAAACTGTCAAACCTTTGCATTGACCATTTTCTTCCTTGATTTCTTACTCAATTCCTACACTAACTACTTTGTCCAAATACTATTTTTAAGTTAAAATTAATCATTTTTTATATAAGTAAGGACATCATTGAGTGGGAATAGAGTTAAACTTTTTGTAATATGTATATTTACACTATTATTAATTAAAACTAAAGTGACCATAATAAGATGAAACTGAAGAGGAAGTATGAATTTTTTTTTATCGAATACACCCATTTTTATTATAACTAAATATGGGTAGTTGCACTTTGTGAAATACTAACCCGACCAAAGAGCATTATTATTTTATTTTATTTGGTAATAATGAATATCTATTAAAACCAAGAAGAACAAAGTACAAGGTTTAGACCATCATTCTAAGTTTATTACAATCCAATTTTCACAATCCAATTTTCACTGACTATCATCTCACCTTTTAACCATTTTTTCTCATTTTGAATTTGAATCACAAGAGATTCAACCTTCAAATCAATTCCCGAAAAAATCCTTCTATTCCTTTCTAACCATAAATTGTAGAGACCAACCACAAACAAAGCAAATTTTCTTCTCTTCTTCTTCCTTGACGAGATGAATAGAATTTTCTTCACTTCCCTGATGTTTATGAAACTTGGGAGCAAAATACATGTCCACAACTTTTTCCCATAACCGCAATCAACCAACAAATGGTGCATATCTTCAGTCAATCCACAAAAACAACAATTTATCCCTCCTTTCAACACATCAAAGCCCTTCAATCTAGCCTTGCTTTTCATTCATAACCATCCATAGAATGAATCTCTACTTGGGTTGAATGAACTTTCTCCAGACCACTTTCTTCAAACAGTATTTATGTTCCCCGCCCTTCAGTAGATCATACATTTTTGAAGTGATCATCTTGCCATCTCCGTTGGTACATCTTTCCATGTCTGCTAGCTGAACCTATTGCTTCAAGCTCATGAGTATTTTCCACGGCCAACTATGAGCATAAGAGTACTCACAATTCTCCAATGATCTCCCAGTCGAATAACATTCAGACACTCATTTCACCTACAAAATATCCTTCTTGTTCTTCACATCCCAAAGGTGTTTAACATCATCGCGTTATTCTACAATGCAGAATCCCTAATACCCATTCTTTTTTTGTTGCATATGGAACTCCAAGCCACAACTGAGAAGCCCCTTTTACCCTCATCTCCCTCCTATAGATGGAAAGTACATATTTGAGTAATCTTCTTATGCACATTCTCAGTATATTACACAAATACTCAGATAAGCCTAGCAAAACAGAAGTGATAAGCTGAAGCTTACCTGCGTATGATAAATTCCTTGAGCTCCATGTATTAATCATGCTTATGAACTTCTCAATAAGCCCTTCACAGCCAGATTGTTTCCATTTAATATTTGAAAGAGGAAGACCAAGATACCTCATAGGGAAGACTCCTTTGGTCATGTTCAATGCACCAGCCATCATGATCTTATCAGCCTCCTCCATTTTTGAAAAGAAAACTTTGGAGTTGCTATCATTTGTTACTAGACTAGTTGTATCTTTAAATGTATTTAATACTTCTCTAACCCCAACCATACTTCTCATATTTGCACCACATAATAGTAATAAAACATCAGCAAAAAAAGTAAGGAGTGTACCTCAATTTTTTGCACTTTTGATGGCAATTCACATTTTCTCCAGAATATGATTTTTCATCTAGTAAAGTACTCCATACTGATCACTGAAAACAGCGGGGAGATTGGATCACCTTGCTTGACTCCATGTTTGGCTTCAAATGAGCTAGTGAATCTGCCATTGTATGAAATACACAGCTCTGAAATCATAGAACTATTCTGAATCCATTTTATTATTTGATCTGAAAAACAAAGCTTTTTTTATCAAACATAAAGATCGAACTAATTTTGTCAAAGACCTTCCTAAGGTCATTTTGAGAAACACAACTTGGTCTCATTGTACTCACTCTATATCTGTTTAGCAACTCCTGAGCAAGCAAAATATTGTGAGCAACATATTTTCCTTTAATGAATGAACATTGATTGCTGTTGATCAGGTCAGGGAGAACTTCACAAATTCTTGCACAAAGAACTTTTGTGATAACCTTGAACAATACAGAACAACAAGCAATAGGGCGATAGTTAACAAGTTTTATAAATTGCCCGGTTTTTGGAATCACAGTGATAACAACATTTCTGAACACCTCTGGCATTTTCCATCTACAAAAAATCCATGTATGACCTTTATTAGATCCCTCCAATAACTCCCCAAGCATATTTAAAGAAAGAGATTATATAACCATATTTTCTAGGGCTTTTTGCTCCATTTACACTTTTCAGTGCCTTATAAATCTCATCTCCATCCACATGATTTATCATGTGAAGCTGTTGTTTTAGGCTGAGTGTTTTACCCTGTTTTACAATGCCTTTTTCACATTTCATAAGTGAGATTTTAACTCCTAAATGAGCCCAAAAATGCTTCACCAAACAATCACCAATTTCAATCTGATCAACGATCATCTTATCACCCCCATTCAAGGGTTGTAATTATGTTTTCATATTTCCTTTTCTTCAATGAGCTATAAAATAGTTTGGTTGGCCTGCCACCTTCTAGTAGCCATTGAATTTTACCTTTTTGTTTAATAAAGCTAAATTCAGCTTCTTTCAAAACATCTGCTTCTTTTCTTGCTGTTAGTTCCAGGTATTGTAACTCCAAAGAGTTTGGTTGTGTATTCAGATTTACCATAGCAGTTTCCCATTTAGCATGTGCTCTGTCTGCAAGCCCTGATATATCATCAAAATCCCTCTTATTTAAATTTATAAGAGGCTTCTCCAGCAGTTTTAGAACCCTAACAACATCAAATAGGTTTTCTACCTTTCCCAAATTCCAAAATCTGCTCACCAAACTCAAGAAGACTTCATATTTGCTCCACATTTTGAAAAAAACTAAATGGTTTTGCTTCCCTTTTTTCCTCTGAAGCAATTTTCACCAATAGTGGAAAATGATATGAACGTAACTCATTCTGAACCACACAGACATCATCTTGAAAACATTCATCCATTGCCTGTTGATTATACACCTGTCAATTTTACTGAAGACTCTATCATCCCCAGCTCTCAGATTGCTCCAAGTGTACTTATCCCTGATGGTTCTTATTTCATCCAGTTTTAAGTCTTCAATTACAACATGAAAATACCTCTAATTTAAATTTAAAAAGACTTATCCAGCATTTTTTAGAACCCTTGCAACATCAAATAGGTTTTCTAACTTTCCCAGATTCCAGAATCTGCTCAACAAACTCAAGAAGACTTCAGATTTGCTCCACATTTTGAAAAACCTAAATGTTTTTGTTTCCCTTTTTTCCTCTGAAGCAATTTTCACCAATAGTGGAAAATGATATGAACATAACTCATTCTGAACCACACAGACATCATCTTGAAAATCATACATCATCTTGAAAATCATTCATCATACACCTGTCAATTTTACTGAAGACTCTATCATCCCCAGCACTCGGATTGCTCCAAGTGTACTTATCCCCGATGGTTCTTATTTCATCCAATTTTAAGTCTTCAGTTACAATATGAAAATCTTTAGTTTCCTTTTCATCTATTGGATTGCCTCAAATTCTGTCATCAGGCATTATGGGTGAATTAAAATCACCAAGAATTATCCAGGGCAGGTCCCCAGTTTCAACTGATTTCAAGAATTCCCGCCATGACAACCTGCTCAAACCAGTGTTGAAACCGAACACAAAATTACAATACGACCCCTTGTTATCATCCAGCCTGCTACAACGTTTATCCATCCAGTGCTCACTGTAACTTAGAATTTCAACTTTAAACCATTCAGGTCTCCAAATTACCCAAATTCTCCTTTTTTCTATCAACAGAGCTATTAGTTGTTAATTTGTACCCAATTCCCATCCTCTTATATGTATATTTTTATTTTTCTTGTTTGGTTTTTGTTTCTAAAAGACCAAGCAGCCCAATTCTATTTTTCAGGATAAACCTTCTAACTTCATTGTGCTCCATTTTCTTATTGAATCCCCTAATATTCCAAGCTACAATACTTATATATCAGGGGTTTGTATTCAGCCTTATCACTGTTAACACCATTATCCACAATTTTGCCCATCAGTTTCAGACCTACGGCATGCATATCACCATCTGAGCTTTGTTTCCCATTTTCATTCACAGTCTGAGAAGCCTGAGTGAGTTTGATAGCGGTTTCGGATTATTTTTTCCCCAGCCTCTTTGCCTTTGTCCTCAGACACCTTCTTCACTGGTACATAAACCTCCAATTTTTGTTTACTCTATTTTTCCACAACTTTCCTACATTCACTAGCCTGATGTTCATGCATTTTGCATGAAGAAAAAATCACTGGCTTCCATTCAAACACAACCTTTTGTTGAACAATCATCTTCATCTCATTTATCTAAATAATTTTCTAAGGTACAATATTCCCAATCTTCATTTCTATCTGCAGTCTAGCACAAGCTAGTCTTTTTTTCAAGTTGTTGCTATGTCAAAGCATATTTGCTTACCAATAGAACTAACAATTTTACTTATAGTTCTAGGTTTGCAACAGGCTAAGGGCAGTTCAGGTAATTGAATCCATACAAGCACTGAATTAGGCTCACTAAAATCCATATCCTTCTCCCACAATTTGATAACCACAGATTTTCCATCAAAACTAATCATCGATTTACTAACAATTTCATCACAGGTTTGTTTCGAACTAATTTTCAAATACACCCCTTTGAAATTGTCACATTTTCTTAATACATTTCCCCCAAATTCTGTTAATCTAACCCTCGATTACCTTGTAGGGGGGATTGCACCCGAGAGTTTTGCTGACTATACAGTTTTCCCACTGTTTTACGCCTTTAGCAACGTCCTCCTCCGATATTTCACCAAATTCCATCCCAACTTTGACCATTGTACTATATTTCTTCACATCCCGTTGAGAATCAAATAGCGATGTCCACTTTTGATTTTTCCTCTTCCTTCACCTTATCGCTCCATGAGAGCTTCTTGCTCGTTAACGATTTCTGATCCATCGATATCAGTGTTTGATTATGAGTCGGTGTCACCTCCAGTGGTTTTTCTGTTGTTTTTACTACACTCGTATTCTCCACATTAAACTTCTCATTCTCCTCAGCTAGGTCCCCAATCGACTTTTCCTTTCCATCATCTTCATCTCTCGCTACCTATACTGCAAGCTTATTTCTCCCTCGTTTGTTGCCTGACCTACCCATGGAGATGCCGGCAACGCCAATCAGAGCATCAATTGAGATGAAAGATTACACATAGTCAATGTGAATCGCCCGCAGAGATAGAGAGAGAGAGAGAATGAAAAAATATTGCTAGTTAATAATAATAAAATGAGCATAGTTATTTTACATGTTTGTTACTCCCTCCGTCCCAGTTCAACTTGCACACTTTTTGGTCAACTTTCTCATACCATGTTTGACCAACGATAACTTTATTTATGTATAATAATGGTGTATT
>JAULKM010123083.1:0-20626 GCA_032355605.1 Rubia tinctorum | reverse complement strand
GGTCAAGGCACTACTATCACACACGTCACTAGAAGATTGTAAGTCACATAGATTTCATCACAGATTAACGTATGGCAGGGATGACGGATCAAATGGCAGAACAGGCACTCAACCACAACAATCAGCCAAGCATGGTAGTTGGACTGAACAAAACTTAGGACGACAACGACAAAAAAATATGTACAGGAAACCAGCATAAGTAGAAGAGGTGTCACCAGCATAAGAATCGATCATTTTGTACACTTCACTGAAATGTGTACTTCCCCTGACCATGCCTCCGAAATGATGTTCCCATCTCCGGGAAACTGCTCACAAAATCATCAGGTTAATAAAAGAAAATCGTAAACACCTATTCCTGGAAACAAAATTGTTTAAAGTCGGCCAGAATATATATGTACCTCATTTCCTGCAGCAGATGCCCCAATGCCAGATTTCAATCTCGCTGGGGACGCGCTGTGACGGGTCGTGAAGGTACGAGGCCAGGAGGGTTTTGTGAGCTAAAGGATTAACCTCAGACATGTCGACTCGGACGTCGTGGACCAGATAAACGCCCTCAGGTAACAGTGGTTGCGCCAGTGATGTTACGACGCCTTCCTCCCCGTCAGAATCAACCTCGTCCAAATCGCTGGAATATGTGTCGGCACATACCTCATTTCCATCCGCAGTTGTGTACAACCTTGGACCAGATCTACAATGACCCGGCCCAAACTTATGGTCGGTCACGCTTAACCGGCGTGGGAGTTGTCGGGGCGGCGTCGTAGTTGCCCGAATCGTCACCGGGGGTCCGCATGCGGCGACGCAAGAACGAAAGGCTGATTCCGCTTCATCATCGGGCATGTGGAGTTGCATCTCCGTTTCAGGGACAATTGTGTCATCGCTACAACTAGGAATGGGGTTTTTGGCTTCGGATTCACCGGGAAACTCCATAGAAACGAGAAGGAAAAGGTTACTGCGGGTCGTAGGTTTTCTTGTAAACAAGGGAGGGAGAGTTGGTAAAGGCTGCGAGGAGGAGCAATGGGAATAGATTAGGGTTAGCAATATATATATATATATATATATATATATGGAGGCTTGAGAGTAGAACCAGGGTTTGTTGAACTTTGGGTTTGAGATTGGGCCTGTTCTTCAACAATGGCTTGGACGTGAACCCAATGGATGGCCTCTGTCCTATTTTAACCAGCAGAAAAAATGGAGGGAGGGATGGAGAAAAGGTTTAAAGTCACCTCACCTCATTAACCTTCATGTTAAATTATGTTTAGTGTCTTTTCAATTTCAGAAAATTCAGATTTCTAAAGGACACAATGGGTATTACTCATTTGGTCCCCTTCTCTTTTTGGCATTTTCACAAAGTGTGCCACAATCAAAAAAACACCCCTTTAAGGTAAGTGTACCAATTCCAGCGAAACGGAGGGAGTATAAGAAATTATTAAACTTGCATGAAAATTTTCATTTTCAAGCACCCACACCTTTAACTTAAAGCACCCAAAAACAAAAGTAGAAACACGAACGCTCTACGCTAAATATAATTTAAATAAATATTAAATTTTCATTTTTTATATTAAAACGGCCAAGATGTGAAAACAATGGTTTCCTGGACTTAAACATGGGTGATCATCCTGGAATCACCAACATTCTTTGTTCTTGGTCATCATGGAGATATTTATGAGTAGATGAGATCACAACGGAGTATATTGGGCATGACGTTGAGATCATATAGGAGTATATTAGGCCTGAAGATAGTTGGGCACAAGAAATTTAAATTAGATCCATTGAAGTGTATGATTCAACGGTTGTGTCTCACATAACATGCTAGTCTCACATGAGTTTATATATATATATATATACACACACAGGGGAGGGTCTCGGTGAGATAAGTGATTTATGTGAGACCAATGAGTTATGTGAGGCAAAATCTGGGCCACTAAATTTAATTAGCCAATGTAAGATTAGAGTAATCGAACATGAATATAGCTTTGTAAAGGAAATTGGTACCTTTCTTCCCCCCACAGAAAAGACGTGTCTCAACTCTCAAACAACCAACAAAAATAACCTACATATCTTCCGTCAACCCATCTTTTGTGTGTAGAAACAACGAATCCTTGTCAACAAAACTAAAAAATCTATCTTACATTATTATGTATGTGTTTCACCTTCACTGGGAGTTGATTAGCAACTATAGTTACACGATTCACGAGAATAGACGAAGGCAAATTTGACGAAACACCACTAGCCTGGTCATCATCCAGCTTAGAAACAACCCCAGGAACTGTCTTTACTGGGGGGCAGGCGCTTCCTTTCGCCCCAGTCACGCCTCACACTGAGAAATTTTCAATGGATTGATCCAACAAATTCGTATACGATTTAGTTATCACATTTACAAGATTGAATCCTTAGCTTTGAAAAAGGTCTCATCCAGAAGGGAAAGGAATAAAACATGCAAATCAATACTTGAACAAAAATTCTGAAACAACAGAAACAATTAGATCCATGCAATCATACAGAAACCCATTTCAGTAGATGTGGTGAAAAGCTAATCTTTACTTGGAAATGAATTAATCATCACTCCTTTTTCTTAAGCTAAAAATTAGAATAATTTTTAATAAATGAAAATCCTATTCATGCCAATAAAAATTTGTTGTTAGCATCTGAACACACGAGACAGAAAAATATCTCAAAAAATTACCCAAAATTAGTCTCAGAAAAGTAGATCTAAAACTGCTATTATCCTCTTCCTTCAAACCATACCCGTGAGAACCTTTGATGTATAATTGAAACACCTACAAGTATTTAAAACACCAACAAACTTAACTTAATTAACCTATGAGCTCAACTTGAAGCACCTACAATATAAAGTTAAAGAACCTACCAGTTAAACTCGAAACACCTACAAGTTATTCATAAGCACTTACAAGTACTTAAAACACCAACAAATTTAACTTAAATAATCTACGAGTTTAACTTGAAACTCCTACAATATTAAGTTAAACAGCCTACAAGTTAAACTTAAAGCACCTATAAGTTATTCATAAGCACCTACATGATTATTCTAAAGAACCTGCAAGTATTTGAAACACCAAAAAAGTTAACTTCAATAACTTACGAGCTTAACTTGAAACACCTACAATATTAAGTTAAAGAACCTACAATTTAAACTCGAAACACCTACAAGTTATATTCATAAGCACCTACATGCTTATTTGAAAGAACCTACAAGAACTTGAAACATCAACAGACTAACTTCAATAACCTAAGAGTTTAACTTGAAACACTTACAATATTAAGTTAAAGCACCTACAAGTTAAATTCGAAGCACCTGCTAGTTATTCATAAGAACCTACAAGTATTTTGAAACACCTACAAACTTAGGTTGGAAACAAGTACGAGCATGATTTGTAACACATATAATCATAACTTGAAACAAACACATATAAGCATAACTTGAAACATGAAGCACCTCTATTTTCAATTCGAAGCACCTCAATATTAAACATGAAGAACCTACTACTAGTATAGATTTGCACAGAGCAACATACTCGATAAAAAGAGTGCGCGCCATAGAAAGAGTTATACAAAAACTTTACAAACCATAAAAATAGTTACAGAAAGTATTTACTACTGCCTAAATGAGCTTGAAACTAAAACAGAAGGTAAGTGTCTAAGTAAGATGTTCCTAAGAAATGTTAGTTCCATCATGGTATCAAGAGTAATGCTAATTAATAATAATGGGAATCTTTCAAATCATCCACAAAAATATCCTCAAAGATAATTCTCGTTGCGACAATCGCCGGCGAAGTATGAAATGTCTTAATCCTAGCCCTATGAGTAGTTCCCTGCAAGGTACAATTCTTAACCAAAATACCCTTCACGCCCTTCCCTATCTATCACTTGCCCAGGCTCCCGAGGTTGAGGGTGTGGCCGGGGCCACTGATGATGTTGAGCACATTGATGTTGGTGTTGCCCTGCCGATGGAAACATAGTAGTCGTAGGTGCGGATGACTATATCAGCAATCAGGGAGAATGCAACTGATACCTTCTCGACATAGTTTCCCTGAAAGGAAGTTATGGGATTTGGCATCCAATTTTCTTTTAACCCGTATTATGACCAGATATGGGATTCGTGTTATTTTTATTGGTGGAATAAATGAGTGTTTTTTATATTAAATCTCAACCATTAGTTTATTCTTTTTTGAATGATTCAGATCCTGTCTCACAGAAGTAGCTTGTTTCACATAAAATAGGTTGTGTTACGTGATCCTAATTCTCTCTCTCTATATATATATATATATATATATGTATATATGTATATCTAGCCTAGTATCCACTCTTATATGCATGAACCTTTAGGAAGATCGCTCTTCTTCGTGGACGACTCTGATTTGCCACTATCTACTTAACTGTAGTTAGGAAACATTTAGTGCTTATAAATTGTATTTTTAAGAGGTACGACGAGGACCTCCCAAATTTTGGTGCCGTTGTCGGGGAAGAGGCATTTATTTTTAAGTGTTCAGGCATATTTGGTTGAATACTTGCTAGTTTTTTTTATTTGGATTTTTTTTTGTTTTTGTTTGGAGTAGGTATTGTTTGAGTTTTCTTGATGATTTTTTTTATCGAGAATCCTTTCAATATAATTTCAAACTTTTGAAAATGGAAAAAAAGAGAGAAAGATCTCACCTTGAGAGAACTCATGATGAGAAGATAGGCTCAACGAGCAATATTTGTTGGATTTGTCATTCTGACCATTCTACCGAGTCTTTCTATAGGTTGAGGGAGAGGCACTATGAGGAGGAAAGAACCAATTTTTTCCAAAACCAAGGGTATTATGAAGAGTTCTATCAAGAGGTTGGAGTTGGTTTTCAAGGGCAAGGAACTCAAGAATGGTATCCATACATCGATTATTACAATTCGGAGTGGAGTGATAATCCAGATTTGTGGTATGAGAATGCACCGGAGAACCAAGAATACAAGAAATATAGTTGGCCTTCACCACCTTATACCATACCACAAAACTAAGTCCAAGAAGAAGGTTCAAGTTTGTGCAGAGATCATGAATGCAATAGCAAACTTAACCAACTTGGACAAGACTAATGAGGGGTCGGAAACTTAAATCTCCTTAAGTATCGAGGCTTTGGAAGGGCATGTGAGCAATATGATGGAAGTGGTGATCTGAATAGAAGCTCGATATTCCGAAGATATACCATCCCAGGTTGAACTTGAAGATACGGTGAGTTAAGTCACCTTGAGCAATGAGTTTGAGTTCGATGGGGTTGGGGAGTCAGTTATTAAATATAAAGAAGTTGAGGAAGAGATGATTGTGCTACTTCCGTTACCATCATCACCCCTACCCCCACCAAATGAACAAACTGCACCATTTTTGGAATTTGTGAAGGAGATTATAGAGGAGCCAAATGACTATGCCAAGCCTCCTAACCACCCAACTCTTTTAAGACATACTTCACCTCCACCTCTACCAAATTTTCCACTTGTAAGATTTGTACCCCCACCTCTCTATTTTTGGATACTCATGGTAAATGGGTTCAAACTTTTGCCATATGAATAACATTAGTGTGCCAACGACCTTAAATATACAGAGCTTCTCGGGAGGCAACCCGAGCTTTTAAGATAGGTTAGTTTTTTTTCTTTTCTTGAAATTTCTTGTTTCTCATTCATGTCCTCAAATCCTTAACCAAAACCAAAAAAATACCACCACAATCCACCATAAAAAATCACAATCTAGGAGTACTACTAGTTTTTTTTTTGGGTGTTGATCAAGACTTGCATAGTTGTGGTTGAAGTTGCATATCGGGAGGAGTTCAAGAACATGAAGGAGAGAACATTCATTAAAAAGTGAGCATTGCCATCACCGGGAAGGACCTTCAAGGTCCTAGTTGTGAGTATTTTTTTCTCCCTTATTTATTTTTCTTTTCCTTTAGTTCACATTGAGGAAAATGTGTGTTTTAAGTATTGGGAAAGATAAATATATCTAATTTCATTATATTGTAGTGTGCATAGGCTCTACTTTGATTTGTTTTATTTCAAAAAAGAAATTCCCGCAAAGTTGAAAACCCGAGAGGGAAACCTATGCAAAACTAAGAGGACTTATGGTGTGGAAAATGGTGAGGTGTGAGCTTTGAAAGAAAAAAGAGGCTGGGATAAAAACCAGAGAGGGCTCCCAGGAAAATGAGAGAATTGAGAGAAAATGAAATATTTGAACTCTTCTCTCGTTTTTACCCATTTATGGGATTTTCGGGTAGAGTAAGCTACCTTCTTGAATCTCTTTGGATGTTTATACCTCATTCTTATTATGGCATGATTTTGTTGTCTCAGTGGTTTAGAACTCATTAGGTCGGGATATAAGGGTTGGCAAGCTCTTATGTTTTGGATTACGGTGGTTCTAGAAATAGTGTGATGGTTGTGCTCTTGTGAAAACAAATCTTAGAAATCACCTTAGAACTTTGCTTGTTCTTACTCGAGGATGAGTAAGGGTTTAAGTGTTGGGGGGTTAATGAGACGTAATTTTGATGTTTTGTTAGTACAATTAAATCCCTTTTTAGCTTGTTTTGTGGGTGGTTAGTTAGATTATTAGGCGTTTTACAAAATAAGGGTTTATAATCACCTTGTGTGGTTATTTTCCCTCATTTTCCTAGTTTGTAAGCATATGGTGTCTAACGTGTTCTACCTTCATGATTTTGTTGATTCATATATGTTTTGAGAGATTATTTGGAGACTATCATGAAAAAAGGTAACTCACATGGATATTAGAAGATTGAAGAAGGCCATTCACAATAATGGTAGAAGAATTAAGGCCACTTACAATTTGGTAGAAGATAAAGTGAACAAGGAAAGCAAAGTAGAGGGTGAAGAATGATCTAATTTTGAAGAAGAGTTCTGAATATCATTCAAAATTAACTGGTGTTTTTGGATAGCATCCTTGGATTAATATTTGGGAGTACTATAAAAATGACTACAAGAACTCCAAAAATGGATCAATTGTTAATCTGGAGGAAGCAAAACAAAACTCGACTGATTTCTGTCACGACTAGCAAAATTGTGTCGCGGCTCACGAATAATGATTTACTGGGAGGTAATTTTTTGACATTGTATCATCACGAATCGCGAGGAAGGAGCCGTAGGTCGCGAAAGTCACCCTGCAACTTGCTTTTTACTCTCATTTTTCTTGTACTATAAATAGCACTTCATCCACTCATTCCTTAGCTCTCTTGGCCCAACTTTGGGGCTCCAAAACCCTATTTTTTACACTTATCTTTCTTTTTCTTCTTCTTTCGTTGTAGATTTTTTGTTCTATGTTATTGGTTTTGATTATCAAGGCTATTTTTGTTCTTGGGAGCAATTGATTGAGGGTTCCTTGCCCATGTCTTGAGAATCCTTTCTACGCATAGATTGCTTTTGCTATTGTGCATTTATGAAGCTTTTATTGTTCGTTGTTGATATCATTAATGTTGTTGGAAGTTTGAGAATATGAAATGCTTGTATGATGACTTGTTAGGGTTGAAAAATTTTGGCTTAGTTTCCCCTATTTTGACATGGAATCCAAGATTATGAGTTAGAGTTTCTTATAGGGTTGATAATTTGATGATTTCTAGATGATTTTTATGTTGTTGAACTCTTTGTAATTTTTGTTTTATATAGCAAATAGGAGAGGTCTATGAACGTTGAACATTGTTGACTAATCTTGTGTAAATGCATGAATTGGTTCAATGTTTAGACACAGTGTAGTGTTTAGTGTTACCAAGCTTGTTGATTCTTTGTACTCAATGTCATTAATTGGATATTTTTTAGCCGTTCTCGACTAAAGGGGTCATTAGTGAGATTTACTAAGAGATGTCGAATTCAATCTTGTAAACTACTATCAAAGAAGGATACAATATTTATCTTCACAAGAAGTAGTTAAAGTAATGAATGAGTTGTAGATTCAAGGATAGATAAGAGGCTTGGAAGTGGAAATAAATTGCGTCCAAGGTCCCGTAATTTGTGATTTAGTCTCTTTTTAGTAACTTGCTGCATTTTTTTTCTTGTACTATAAATAGCACTTCATCCACTCATTCTTAAGCTCTCTTGGCCCGACTTGGGGGCTCCAAAACCCTAGTTTTTATATTTCTTCAATTTATTCTAGTTTCATTGTAGATATTTGTTCTATGTTATGGGTTTTGACTATCTAGGCTAGTTTCGTGCTTGGGAGAAATTGATTGAGGCTTCCTTGCCCATTTCTTGAGAATCCTTTCTACATGTTTATTGCTTTTGCTACTGTGTATTTATGAAACTTTTAATGTTGGTTGATGATATCATTAATGCTGTTGGAAGTTTGAGAATATAAAGTGTTTGTATGATGACTTGTTAGGGTTCGAAAAAAGTGCTAAGTTTCCCCTCTTTTGATATGGAATCAAAGAGCATGAGTTAGAACATCTAACTGGGTTTATGATTGGATAATTTCTAGTGAATGTAATGATGTTAAGCTCATTATCAGGATTTTTGAAGGTAGAAAATAGGAGAGAGGTCTATGAATGTTGAACTTTCTTGACTAATCTTAGTAAATTCATAGATTGGTTCAATGCTTAGACATTTGGATTGATGTTTATAAGTGTTTCCAAACTTGTTTATTCTTCGTACACAATGCCATTTATGAGATATCTTTAGCCGTTTCTTGACTAAAGGGGTCATTAGTGAAGTTTAGCAAGAGATATCAAATTCAATCTTGTAAACTACTATTAAAGAAGGATAGAAGATTTATCTTCACAACAAGTAGTTCAAGTAGTGAACATGTCATAGATTCAAGGATAGATAAGAGGCTCGGAAGTGGAAATAAATTGCGCCCAAGGTCCCGTCATTCGTGTTTTACTCACTCTTTGTAGTTATTGCATTCTAAATCCTTCTTTTCTTAACCTACTAGGAGTTCGTCGACGTACCTCTCAATAATACAATTTATAAGCCCTAATTGCTTCCCAACTACAACTAAGTAGATAATGTCAAGTCGGGGTCATCCACGAAGAAGAGGGATTTTCCTAAGGGTTTACACATATAAGGGAAAATACTTGACTAGATATTGATATATATATATATATATATATAAGAAAGCATGTAAAAGGGGGAGTTTTGGTTGGTTTTGTAAGTTTGGAAGCTTCAATCAATGGAGTACAAGAACACCCTATTATGGATGATCAAAATCTTACCAACGGACTGTAAAGAGTGTTGCAACAATTTCTCCTTGTTCCAGCACAAAACTCCTGGTTAATGTTTCAAACGTTGTCCACTGAACTTGAGGGGACTGGACTTAGCTTGGTCCAAGATTTCCACTGCACCGTGCCGGAATACCTTCACCCTTCAAAATGTTCAATCCACCGCGACCTCAATTTACCGGGAAATAGGCGAAAGCAAGATTGAAATAGAAGGACCATTTGACCCACGTAAAACTCCTTCCTATTGATCATCTTTTCATGCCAAGCCTTTGTCTTCTCCTTATATATTTAAGCATTCTCATAGGATTTCCTTCGTATCTCTTCCAATTCTTGCAATTGTAGCTGCCTATGCAAACCGGCTTCATCTATATCAAGGTTAAAGTTCTTGTATCGGGTTCATCTATATCATTCAGGTGGCACTCTTGACATTCCGGTGAAGTAACTTTATTATTTATTATTTTATTTTATTATTTGTTCACAAGTCATGCCAGCAACATTAAATAAACGTGGTTTCGATCATATTTACTTGCTTTATTTTCATTATTTTGGAGAAATATTATGCTTTGGTATTTGTTTGAATTTTTCAGGAAAAGGAAATGAAATGGGGCAGAAAAAAGGAAAAGAATCGTGATTTCGGACGAAAAACGTCCCGCAAGGGAGGTTCACTGCACGGCCACACGCTCAACCACGCGGGCCACTCATTTTTGAACTGAAGGCCGAATGGTCCGAGGTTTGATGCGAGCAGGCCGTGCGCACAATATCATTCCCCGCGCCGTCCAGCCCCCCCCCTCCTCCCCCAATATTTTTTTTCATTTATTTTTTCCTTACCCCACCTCCTCCCTCCACTTTTCTCCCTCCTTATGCATAATTTTTCTCCCACTCACATTTCTTATCCTCTCTCAATACTACCTATTCTTCTCCTAACACAAAACAATTCTCCTTTCACCATCAACTTCCCAAAGCTTCCAATTCTACCACACAAATCCTCAACCTACTATTCCTAAACACTTCTCATACCACAAACAAACTCAATTCTTCCTCCAACCCAAGAAAATGAATATTTCTTTTCAAAGACACCCAAAAATCAACAATTTGGGTTTCTTCCATCCGGAAGAGTTTTTCAGTAAATTGTGATCTTTCTTGACACTTGAGGATTATTGGAGGCTTTTTCAACAACTTGGAGCATTCAACTCAACCCGGTAGGGCCAAAGCACCATTATGAGTAATTCTTGAAAATTTTCCTTCTTAAGTGTTCTGAAGAGGTTAATGGTAAAATTTTCCTTCTTAAGTGCATGAGGATGGTTATAAGCTCTTCATTGAGGTTGTGGAAATATTTTTGAAGTGGTAGTGTTTATGCTCATGATGGATTCTTGTGGTGATAATATTGTGGATTGTTGAAGTTGTAGTGTTTATGCTTGTGGTGGATTCTGGTGGTGAGAATATTGTGGATTGTTGAAGTTGTAGTGTTTATGCTGTGTTGGATTCTTTTGGTGAAAATATTGTAGATTGATAAAGTGGTTGTATTTTTTCTTCTTCTGGATTATTTTTGTGGTGCACTGTTTTGATCCTTGTGGCGATAGTGTTGAAGCATCCTTGTTAATTTTGGTGGTGGTAGAAGTGGTTCAATTTTTTTTACTATTGTGCATTTAACGTTGGAATTTGGTTTCATTTTTTTTGTGGGCTGAGGGTTGAAGAAATTTTTCTTCTTATGGCCCTAAAAAGAGAAGAACAAAATGTAGTTCCTCCAACCCAACACCTCTTATAGTTTACGACCCATCTCTTCCATATCATGGCTTGACAATGATAAGAGAGGATTATACCAAAATATGGGGGAGGTTGACAACACTAGGGTGATCATGGCCACTCAGTTTGCGGATATGGATATTTTGACTAAGTTGGGTTTGTTGGAGGCGGGTCATGCTATGTTGGAAAAAGGTGGCTTAGATGGTTTCAAAAATTTCAATGCCCAAATCTATAGATCATGGACATTTGAGTTCCTCTCCATGGTGAAGAAGGTCACTTGCGAGGATTGTAGCCCGGGGATCGTGTTTCACCTAAATGGTAAGAGGAGAAAAGCTTCATATGATGATGTAATGGTTGCTTTTAGGTGGAACTACACTCCAGGCACCGAGGTGGGAGATATTTTTATGGAAGGAGAAAAATACAACACCTAAGAATTTTGGGAACGCCTCACGTGAGAAAGAAGAAATCATCACTCCAAGGATTCTTCAATTATCCATCTGGCAATCCGGTATGCCCACCTTCTTCTTCAATTACACTTTTCTACCAAGGGGAGTTTGACAAGTGTTCTAAAATTAATATGAAGCGTCTTTGGGCATTAATATCGCACGAGGAGGATGCCCTGAATTGGGTTGATGTATGGTTTGATGGTTGCATCAGATTGTCCAGCAAGGAGTCGGGGCGCATTTGTGCTGGGGGAATGATCACGCTCTTGGCACAACATCTTCATTTCTATATTCCACCGAGCTTGGTGGTACCACCCCTAGGACAGCTTCTACACCATCGACTTTTTGGTGAAGGCAAAAATGTTGAAACTTACCGAAGACTCCACGAAATTCACTTGCCTTATCCATGAAAGAGATCCCTACATGAACTTTCCATCAGACCGTCTAGTGGGTTTCTCGGAAAATCCTCAGATTACCGTCCCCCCCCCTTCCCCCCCAGGGGACACTACTTTTATTGGATTTCTCAATCCTGAGGGCAAGTAGGTCACATTGGCGCACCACCACAAGTTACTCCATTGGGCTCATTTGCTCAACTCCAAGACTCTTTTTATACAATGCAAGGGATACTTGAGAATATGGATAATAGACTTGAAGGCATGGAACAAATAGTGGTTAGCATTGATCAACGGTTCGACAATCTTAAGTATTTTATCGAGGATGCTTATGAGGGCATGAATGACAACATATATGCAATCCTTGAAATACTCTCATTGTCCCCCAGAAAAGACCCACCACCAAAGCTAGTGGAGAAGAGGAAGACACGCGAGGAGGATAGAGAAAGGAGTCATGCGAACTGAAACGGTGGCGCGGGACCTTCAAGGTCCTATTTGTGAGCATTTGATATTCATCTTCCCAAATTTTCTTTGATTATTTATATGCATTGGAGACATTCCTTGATTCAAGTATAGGGGAGGAAATTTGGATGCTCATGTTTTCTCTTTATTTTAATTGTATTTTTTGGTTAAAAAAAATAATCTCGCTGAGTTAAAAACCTGAGAGGGCAACTTAAGCAAAAGTGGGAGGCCCGGATAGGTTGAAAACCTAAAAAGGTAACCTATGAAAAAATGAGAGGCCAAATTGTGTGGAAAAAGGTGAGGGTCAGAATTGAAAAAGAAAATAAGTGTGAAGCTAGGATGAAAACCCGAGAGGGCTCCAAGATAAAAAGAGAGAAATGAGAGAAATTGAATAATTTTATGCATCTCTTGATTTGTCTATTTGGTAGATTCTTTGGTAGAGCAAGATAGTTTTATACTAGTATTGTATACCTCACCATTGATTGGTTTGATGGTTGATTAGATTATCTTAGGCTTTGGAATGTGAGAGTTTGAGAGATTTTTATGTCTTGGGAGTTCGTGTATTCTAGGAATAAGATATCGGGTGTTTTGGGAAAATGTTTGCATGATAGTTTATGCTTAGGTCCTTATTTATTCTTGTTTACTCGAGGACGAGTAAAGGTTTAAGTGTGAGGGATTTTATGAGATAGTAAATGCCTATATTTTTCGAAGCATTTAGCATCTCTTTTGTCATCATTTTGTTGAAAGATTACTAGATTTAGGTAGGTTTGGGGTTGGAAGGCTTTTTTCGGTTTTTCATATCTAAATCCTTCTTTTCTTAACCTACTTTGAATCTAATGGAAAGGTATCTTTATGAGTGATGTGCTCATCTCATTTTAGCACATTTGAAAATCATATTTGTAATAGATTAAGCTTTTATGTAAGAATAATGGATGCTTTTTTGGTTAGAATGTTAGGATGATGATTTAGGAGTTATATTCTAAGTCTCTATTTTAATGTGTTTTTGGAACGTCTTTAATGATCATGTTCATGATGGAAGATTCAAGAATGAAGATTCACAGGGAAAATGAGTGTTTAGAATTGAATTCCAATACAATTTGGTAGAAGAAAAGTCCAAATTTGAAGAAGGAAGACTATTCGACCGAAGCGAAGGCTGGCCGATTGACAAGCCAGGTGAAAAATACCGAACACGCAGCCAGGCCCCCCAAAGTTCAAGGGAAAACAGTTTTTGTTCCATATCGAGCAGCCAGCCCATATTGCACGCGCCCCGCGTGTTGGGGCTTCATGCGAGCCCGACCGGGCGCTTCTGCCTGTGGGCACCCCGCGCTCCCTGTTCTCATTTTAACTCTTTGTTGACCACAACTTGTACTATAAATATCCCTTATCTTATCTTCATTCCCAACTTTTCTCTTGGCCAAAAATCACCTCCCTCAAAACCTAGTTCTTCATTTCTCTTCATCTTTTCTCTCTTTGTTTATGTATGAATTTGTCTATGAATCTTAGTATGATTTTTGTTAGCTAAATTTATCACTTTGGAGCAATTGATTGATGCTTTTGAACCGATGTAGTGAGACTCTATTTTACTCTTTCATGAGCATTTTTTGTGAAGTATATATTGTGCCATTAATGTTGATTTTTACTTCATTTATGTTATGGGTTGTTTGAGAATATGAAATGTTTGTATGATTAAGTGCTATAAGGGTACAATTTCTTCTTACCTTTGCTATGAAAGTCCAAGAACATGGAATTAGAACTTCTTGTGGGTAAATGATGTTAATCTTGCTAGTTGAGTATGTTAATGTTGTTTTTTATCATATTTGTCCTAAGGTATTAATGAAATATTGAATGTTGTTTGTTCTAGGTTTATTCTAATAAATGCTTTGTTGGGTTAAATGGCTAGGCATTTGGTTTAATATTTGTAGTTGTAATCAAATCTATGGTTCTTCACATATAATGTCATTGATAAAATACCTTTAGGCATTGTTTGTCTAAAGTGCATATCAATGAGGTTTGCAAATGGTCGTTGAACGTTTTTGCAAATTACTAACTAAGAAGAAATGAATGTTGATCTTCAAATGTAAGTGATAACATTCCCCATAGTCAATAAATGTGAATGAATGAGTGAATGAGTCTAGGATCTATAACAGGTTTGGAAGTGGGAATCAATTGCCTCCAAGGCTTTGTTAATTGTGATTTTACCATCTTCTTAGTAACTTGTTGCATGATAGCATAATTAGTTCACTTTGATAGTTGTGTTGTCTTTCAATTCATAACTTAGAAAACCAACCAAAAAACCCATTTTATATGTTTTCTTGTATGTGTGTGTGTGTGTTTGTCTATATATATGTGTGCGTATATATATCTAGTCTAGTATCTAGCCAAATTTTTCACTGTTATTGAAGAAGGGAACAAATAGCCCAAGTGTTGGACTAAGAGTCCAATCATGCCTCCCATATAAATCTTGCCACCTTTCTTGTTTCCCATTGCAAGGCACTCATTCACGAAGGCTGCAACCATGTTGTGATAAAAGTTTCCCTCCGGGGTCATCGCCCAAAGAACATGGAATCCAACCCCAGACATTGGAAGATTTTCCCATGACAGAACACTCCCATAGCCAACAGCCGCTGAACGTAACACAATGATGGGTGAACGATTGTCATGCTCTTGCAAAGGTTCTTCCTTTCTTTGCCCGATAGAATCCTCCAAAAGTTCCTCAACAAGAACGGAAGACCTTATCGGTGATTCCTCGGGATCTCCTTCCCCTACCTCCACCCGAATGCTTGGGAGATATCCTGGTGTGACATAGTATACTCGGTGTCATCCAAGTGGAATCAGATGAGTCTCCTCCCCACACTATCCTTATTTGCTCCAAAGTAGCCAAGAAGTCCAAAGTTTCATTGAATACAGGTCTTCGAGTGCTTGTCCAAGAAACCTTCTAGGCCTATCATACTAAGCAAGTACGTGACAGGTTCGAGTAGGCCTATATCTCCCAAAGTTTCTTTGCAAGAAAAACTTTGTTTACATGATAGTCCGCCTCAGGAAATTTAGGTACCTACATCTCCGGGATGAACCCACAAAAATTTTGGCCAACCAATGAATTCATCAATGAAAAATGCAGGGTTGGGAGGAAGGGAAGTTACTGGCTCCCATCTCCCAACCTTGGCCTACTTCTTCCCCTTGTCACCCTAGGAAGTGGTTCCTTTTTTTGACATTTTCCTCTTGGGATCCATCCTATTCACAAGAAAAAGTGGTAATACAAGGATAACCAAAGGCATTCATTGATATTCATTCAAAAAGAACATTCCTTCCTAAATAGCCATAACATTTCAAACCATGTTATCTCATATAAAAACTATTCAATCAAGAACTATTCTTTCTAAACTATCATAGCATTCCATATGAAATCAAGAACCATTCCACTTAAATATTCACATTCAATGAAGATCAAAGCACAAGAACAATACACCCACCCCCACACTTAGTTTGGCACACACTCATTCGAAGAACTCAAAAATTTCTCCCAAAAATAACGCAACATATTTACAATCACAAAGTTCCTATAAAAATCAACATCATGCTAAATAAATAAATTGAACATAGAACTCAAAGTATTACCCGGAATTTCAAGCCAAGAGATAAAGAATCCACACAAGAAGAAGCAAAACGCTATTTTTTTAAGAAGTGACCCAAAATTTTGATATTTTCCAAGGAAAGGTGAAAGTGAGTGTTCTTAAGAAATTTTTAATGAGATAAATGAATCCTATGGGTGAGGTAATTTACTATGGATCATTATTTTCATCAAATAATGTGAATCAAAAAGAGGTACAAATAAGATAAGGATGGCATTTTTGAAATTAGAGAGTAATAGGGACAAAAGTATCAATAAATTTATGCGTAAGGGAGGTGTTGATGTACTATTTAAACCAACACCTGGAGGAAAACAAATAATTTTAATGAATTAATGAGCGAATAATTACATGTTTTAGCTCAAAATTCAAATTTCAAAATTTTGATTTTTTGGCCCAAAAATCGCAGAATATTAAGTCTGGCACTAGGAACCCTTCGTGCTAGGCACCTGGCAAGGCCCATGCCAGAACTCAACATGGTCCATTCCAAGAGGAATTTTCCATGCAAGAATTCAGCACGAGGCCCCCTCGTGCCAGATGGGTGTGGCATGAGGTCATTGTCTCTTTTCCTTTTTCTCCCTTTTTTCGAACATACTTTGTCACCAAACAATCCCTATATATTTCCACTCAGAAAGAATGATGCTTGAACTCAAATTCCTCAATCAACGAGAGTATCATTTCAAAATTTTGTCACATACTTAAAACATGAAAAATCGATCAACTAAAAATATTTCAAGAACAGATAAAGAAGTACCAAATAGAGAAAGAAATACCACGTATGTTTATTGTCGTCATCACTACTTATTATTTTTTCATGCATTTTAATTGAGAGAACCTACCATTGGATTTCAAGAGTCACCATCGGTAATTTCACCCATGATGACATCCTTGTGAATAGGTCTCCATAAGGAGCCATCCTTACCTTCAACCGCTTTCTTTGCCAAGAAGAGTGAATATCCATCCATAACCAAAACCGAATCCTTGGCCCTTTCCTAGGGTTTGGAAGGTGGCTGGGGGTGTTTTATGTTTTCAATACTTTCCACATCTCGCTGCACGTTAGTAAGGATAGAAAAACAATCCAAGACAGATAAATCATCACTAACATCATACAAGGCCATAGTCTCATCAATATGATCATCATAGTTATAGTGCATGGGAGAATTCTTTCTATCACTCTCACATTCTTCAAAAATCTCATCTTTATGCTATCTTCATCGTTATCATTAAGAGTCACATCAAGGCAATTATCATTATCCATCATTTGAGATTTACCATGTTGAACATCTTCTTAACACAAAGTTATGTCTTCACAAACAAGAGAGGGATTAGGTGAATCATGCTTAGGCTTGTTAATGTCAAAACAAACTCTATCCATGTCATCCTCCAAGGTTAGTGTTCCCAAATAAACATTGATCTTAGTCTTTAATGTTTTAAAAAAAAGGTCTCCCCATTAGAATTAAGGGTGCACCACCATAGTGCGCTACATCAAGGATATATAAGTCCGCCGGAAATACCAAATTGTCCACTCAAACCATCACATCCTTCGCTAGTTCACAAGGACTACCTTGGGAGTGATCGGTCATTTGGAAAATTACCCTAGTCTCTTTAAGTTCACCTATTTCTAGGTTCTTATAAATACACAAAGGAATGACTTTAATAGAAGCTCTTAGATGAATCATAGCATTTTCACCAATTTATCACCTAAATAAATATAAACTGAAAACATGTCGGGGTTGTCACATTTTTTAGGCAAATTTCTATGGTTAAGAGTGGCGAATCCCCCTATTTTCATTTTGCCTACTATCTTAAGGGGTTTATTCCTCTTTCCAGTACATGCGACTTTCATAATTTTTGCATATGAGGGAACATGTTCAATCAAGTCTAAGATCGGGACACTAACCTCCACCTTCTCGAATATTTTTTGGATATAATCATCATTGGTTGTCGTCTTCAGCCCTCCTTTAAGTGCATTAGGGAAAGGTGGCAGGAGATTGACCCTTTCTTAAGGTGTTGGAAGCTCTTTGACGGGTTCCTCCACAACCAATTATTTCTCCTCCAAGTTTGTTTTGTTTTTGTCCACAATCAAGTCATCCTGTTGTTGGATTTCCTTCTTGGGCTCACGCATCTCCTTCCCACTTATTAATATCATAGTGCTCATATTCTTCGGATTAACCTCTGGTTAGGAAGGAAACATTCAAGAATCTTTGGCCTCAAGTCGATTTACCGAGGTGGCAAGTTGGCCGACATGAATCTCAAGATTCTTGATGCTAGAGAATGCCCTAGTCCCGAGGTCTTCAATCTCTATACGCTCCGCAAAGATGTCGTGTTTCTTGGCCAATTGAGAGATTGCGTCAAGAATTTCCTCTCGATCCGACTTGTAAATTGAGGCGATGTTATTTGAAGTCCCTTCTCCTCTCAGATATGGTTGAGGTGGAGCTTGTTTGCCTTGGTTGTACCCTTGCATTTGGTTCTCCTCACGCCAACAGAAGTTGGGGTGTTTACGGTACCTCGGTTGAAATTGTTTTCATAGGGATCTTGCCTTTCTCTTGCTTGATTCCCACGGAACCCTTACTTTTTCCACCTAGCAAACTGTGGCCTATTTCCACCATTATTGAAAACCAATGCCTTAACTTCTTCAAAGTCCTCCACCACTTGCGGGCATACATCTGTGTGATGATCGAGATTACAAACACCGCACACTTTTGTTTGTTGGATTCCCTTGTTCATGAATTCTTTAATCATGGAGGCAGGAGCTTGGACTTGCTACTCTAACTTTAGGATTGATATGGTTCATCCATGGACTTTACCCTTGACCTTGTACCAAATTATCTTGTTTTGTTTGCCATCTCCTCTAAGAGTATCATTACTTCCATTGGGATCTTCTTAGCCATCGAACCGTTACAAGCGGTGCTCCCCACACACATGTCATCATCGCATAGTTATTCAAAGAAATAGTAAACCAAGTCTCGCTTCTTGAACGAATAATATGGACAACTAGCCAACAATCTCCTGAACCTTCCCAAATACTAGTAGAGGAACTCATTAGCAAACTGAGAGACGTTGGAAGGTTTTTTTTTCAACCCCGCAGAACTTGAAGCAGGGAAGTATTTCACAAAAACATTTCTGCTTGATATCCATCCATGAGGTGATACAACTAAGAGGTAGATATTATGACCAATATTTGGCCAAATCCCAAAGTGAGAAGGGAAACACCCTCAGATTGTAGTCTTCCTTTAAAACACCCGCCGGCTTCATGTTGGAAAAAACTAGGTGAAACTCCAAATGATGCTTGTTTGGATCTTTTTTGGCCATCCCTTGGAAGGTTGGCAAGAAATGGATCATGACACTATTGATTTCACACGTCACATTTGGTGGCAGAAGTGGGAAGATGATGCAAAGCGGTTGATTCTCCAAGTTTTGAGCCATCAAATCTCTCAAAGTGTGGTTGTCCTCTGTCATTTATTCTTTCTCTATGGCAACCAAATGTGGTTTTTGTGGATATTCCGGCTTAGGTCTCCTCTTCCTTCCTCTCCTACTAACTGTGCAATTCATTGGACTATGTAAAACTCCCAATTTCTTGGCATGGGTGTACACCATAAACCGGAAATAAAACAATGGCCAACTAAAATCAACACTAGAAAATGGCTGAGAAGTAACCGGAAACAAGTAAGAGAGCTCAACAACCATAACCAATAAAAACAAAAACAACACTACTTACTCAACTAACACATTATGCAAGCTAACTAGAAGACCGATAAACTAACATCCACAACAATGGCACCAAAATTTGACATGCCCCCTCCTGATTGTCGTTAAAAAAGAGAGGAGGACGGTTAGGGGTCAAACATAGAGATTTATACATTTCTCCCATTCCTACTACTATACTACCAAGAATGGTAAATATTGGAAAGAACCGGGGTCATCCACAAAGTTGTTAGGAATCTAATAACACAACCTTGGTCGGGTCGTCAATCCGACCACGTGTTACGAATGAACACTTTTTTAAAAATACTCATCTGGGGGGATTTTTCAACTATAAACTACAAACATGCAATCAAGGGAATAAACTATATAAACAAACACTCAGGGAATATTTTTGTTACATGGTCAATGTTATTTCGATCACCGATTTCATCAAATACAAGAACTTAGCCCTATTCTAGTGTTTGTGTCACGTTGTGCAGACAATGGTAAAAAATTCCATCTATCTGTCACATAGAGGTGCACTTATAAAATCTTCCATCAGCTTTGCCTCCACAGCTAAGGGAGGGCAACAACGACTATAGCACATTGCATAGGTCTTATTCCCCCTCGTGCGATTAAGTCCCAGGGAGAACACCACAAATGAACTACCCCTTAGCAAACAAAGGCAAACGAAGTAGCCATCTCATCAACGGCTTCCAGCATTAACAATATAATCTAGTTTGCTACCTACTCTATCTCTACCTACAACCTTTCGAATCTCTTTGGTAGGCTAACTAGATGCATGGTGGATGGTGACGATTAACAATTGTAACCGTCATGCACACGCCCAGTTCTGAACTATCGTCACCCCAAGCACATCTAGGTTTCCCTAACCGGGGAGTAGCAATAGTGAAATGGGAGGTCGTCGTTGTGCCTCTCAAAGATAGTATTTATATGCCCTAATTGCGGCTATACTACTAGAACGTAGATAGTGGCAAGTCGGGGTCATCCACAGAGAAGAGGGATATTCCTAAGCGTTTACACATATAAGGGTGGATATAGGCCTAGATATAGCTATATACATA
>JAULKM010123073.1:0-20627 GCA_032355605.1 Rubia tinctorum | reverse complement strand
CCAACACTTCCTCCTTTTAGTTTTATATGCGAATTTGCGGCGGTGACTTCAAATATGAAGAAAGTGTGGTGATAAACTTCATATTAACATGGAATGGTTTCTTCTCGGTTTTGAATTTTTTAATGATAATACCACCTATCAATTTGATGTATGTTATTGTTCAAGATTATTTATAATGTTTGAATGTTTATTATTATACGTTTGGGTGTAGGTGGATTTGATATAAGTGTAGGATATGAGTATGATTGTAGTTGTGTTTTGTTGAAGATGTAGGTCGATTTGTATTCATATGAGGAATGTGATGATATGGCAGATTTGGGTTTTTTGGTGTCAACCGAATCCGAAAGCCCGAATTTTTTTAAAAAAAAATTAGAGACCAGTTCTGATATCAAAAGTGGTTGCAGAATTAATATTTTTCTGATGTCGAAAGGCGGCTGTTAAAAAGTAAGCTTCCATGGATTTTGAAAACTTAATGACCTCACACATTGCACGGTGGTGCTAGGGCCGGAGTTTCGGAATCACCGTCGAAAGACCTTTTTCGCTGTCGTTAATGCCCTTATTCAACAATAGTGAATTAGCAAACATTGACTAACTGAATTTAATAAGTTTTTGTTTTTTTAAAAAAAATTTGTTGAGTATATTAGTTTGTTTGAGCAACAGTTTATTTTACATGTTTATGTTTATATAGGAGTATTTGCTAGCTATTTGATGGTATTAAATGACCAATTGACACATTAACATAAATTACCTTATTTTTTTAGTAACTTTAAAGAAAAGAGAAAAGTGCATATATAACCATACCTAATTCACATAAGTACAATATAACCTTTTGATAACTGAAATTGCAAATATAACACTTGATAGTAAGTGTAAATGCAAATATATCCATTCCAGCAGATTTTGGTAGGAATTTAGTAAAAAAGACAATTGTACCCATATGAAAAAATAAAAAGAATTTTAAATAAAATACCTAAAATGCCCCTAAGCCCTAACATGATTTTCATTAAGCTTTTTTTTTCTCTCTCTTTTCCCGCGCCTCCCTTCAGATGTGTACAACTCATTGCCATTGCTCTTAAGTGCCGGAAAATCCACCTTTCGGCCCTCCTTATTCACTCTTTGCAATTTAGGTTGAAAGGAAAATTTTGTCTTTCAAGTTTTTGTATTAAGTTGAAAGGATATTTTAGTCATTTTCGATCAGTCAATGGCCGGAAATGACCAGCCATTGTCGGAATACAATTTCTAGAGTTATATTTGCACTTATGTAAAATAGTTATGGTTGTTTTTGCATTAAAAATTATCTCAGGGTTATATGTGCACTTACTGAATTATATAGGGTTATATTTGTATATATCCCTAAAGAAAATCGTTTTCACTAGGCTGACTAATACTCGCTCCGTCCCACTTCATTTTACTTATTTGCTTTTTCACGTTTTTCAATGAATATGTTTGACCGTAAATATCTCTAGTTACATATAGTATATAACTGCATAAAATATTAATATTTAAAATAGATGTTAAGAAGAATCTAATAGTATCGCACAAGATATTTTTATTATATATGTATTAATTTATATCTACGGTCAAAGTTTACAAAATTTGATTTTCAAAAAGTAATTGAGCAAAATGAAGTGGGTTGGAAAGAGTATATCATAACTTGGATATCATAGTAATATTAGGTCATAGTCCAAATTCAGAGTTTCTAAAAAAAATCTATGGTTTAAAGAAGAGTCCATCTCTTAAAAGACGATTCTTTCATAAGTCATGGAATGTTTAAACTACAAATGAGAAGAAATGAAAATAAAAATTTTGAGTCGCATTAATCAGGTCATAAACTTATACTATATGACTATTGTACTTTGTATAATAAATTTTAATATTGCAACTAAAACTTTTACCTTTTTGTTATTCTAACTAATTAAACTCCATTTTTCTATAAACTTATGGAGAGCCGGATTTTTTTTCAAGAATTTGCCTTCAAAGAATATTTACATGTAAGAAATTATTATATTGAAAATGTAAATAAAAAGTATATTGTTCAAAATTGAAAATATTAATTACAAAAGGTATTATTGTGACCTAATTATTAGGTGATACTAACTAATAACAGCACAGAAATCATGTTAAACGTTTAAAATTTTCCAGCCAATAGGGTCTGAAGAAAAACGCATTTTTCCCTTCACACTTTCATTTCCCTTCAAGTTGGGGTCTGAAGAAAAACACATTTTTTTTCTTCTATAAATTTGATAAGGAATACAACTTTCAATGAAGAAAAAAACCGACAAACACGCCAAGATTTTTCTTTAATTTTGCTAAAAGTATTACCGATATCGATAGAAAACAGTTTCATTTGAACTATAAAGCTGAATTTTCACTTGGAGTTTGAAATTTGATTAAAACTAAGCTGAATTGGCCTAATATCTTCTGTCAATTCTAAATCCAGCCAAAACTAGACTAAACATACCATTATCGTACCATCAATTTCATTTAAAAAAAGGTTAAATGCATTTATAACACTACCTTAGGTTGAAAGTGTCAATATAACCATGTAAAATCAGAAAGTGTCAAAATAACCCTAACTTTATGATGAATTGTGCCGATATAACCTTCAAAACAAATGCCGACGTTGACTGACAAATTGAGCCATTGACCAGACGTAAAATTACAAATATACCCCAGGCCATTTCAGCTTAAAGTTTTTTTCCATTTTACCCCTCCACCATCAAACACCTCCGCGCCAAGCACCTCCACCAGCCACCACCTCCCGGCGTCAACCACCCTCTCCCGGCACCCTCTCACCACCACCTCCCTTCCACCCACCACAACCTTTCGCCCAGCCATCCCCAGCACCATCTCATCTCCCAGCCGCAGGTCCACCACCCAACCACCATCGGCGACCACCCTAGCATTGCGAGTCATAATCAGCCCTGCCGCTCCAAATCGAACGCCAACCCATATTTCCAAATCGAACACCAACCTTAGATTTCCAAATCGAATGCCGACAACACCACCCATCTCCCCATTGCTGGTCCACCAACGACAACCACCCCACCACCATCGGAGACCAACCCACCACCCTCACCTCAGCACTACCAACCCCATCGGCCACAACCAGCCCCGCCGCTCCAAATCGAGTCGATTAATCTTCATAAAAAAATTGGCAACCCTAACCACCTCAACCACTTATCCCGTCATCTCTTGCACTACCCATCATGGCTTCTTCCACCACCCAACACCGCTCTCCACCTCCGCCGCTGGTGTCAATTAACTTCACCACAAACCAGAAACCCCAGACACCACCACCACCTCTCTCGCCACCTCTCCAGCCATCTACCATGGCTTCTTCCACTGTCACCTCACTCAGTGTTGCTCTCCACCTCCGCCGTTGGTGTCGATTTATCTTCATCACCTCTCCCACCACCCACCATGGCTTCTTCCACCGTCTCCGCACCCAACACCGCTATCCACCATCACCTGCAGATCGGAGAAGGGGCAAAGGTCGTGAATTAGAGGCGGAGATGTAGTATGGATTGGTGGTGAATATTTAGATATCAGAAAGGGAAAAGGTCGGCGAGATCGACCAAGGAGAGGGTCAGAGTAGATAGGTTATCTTTTTAATTTTTTTCAATTTTTCTTTTTTTAGATTCAGGGGAAAATTGTCATTTACTATAAAACCGACCTATTCTGGCGTTGACAATTGGAGTCAACATCTCTCAGGGTTATATTGGCACATACTTCATAAAGTTAGGGTTATTTTAGCACTTTTTAGTTTTACAGGGTTATATTGGCACTTTCAATCTAAAATCATGGTTCTTTTGGCACTTTACTCAAAAAACAACTATGTTTGGACCTTCACTGCTGTTATCACTTATTAAGCAGAGTAAACTAGTCATTTAATTAATCAGTGGAATTCAATGTTGTTTTCGATAAATTCATGGATCAATTAAGCATTTAAAAAACCATAATCTAAATGACAGTGATGATGCTTGGATAAAAACTCATGGTTTAAGTCCTAATGTCATGGACATGGTCAATCAACAGAAAGATCTAAAAGTCGTTGAATATACTTATAATACATTGATAGACATATATCCTTATGGAATTATTATAGAACACCAGTCATAATACATTGAGAGCTTTATCTTGTCGATCATACGTGAATCAACAACTAAGTCGATGTTCATTCCGAGTCGTACACATCCATAAAAACCGGCTACACTTTGCTCAAATAAAAATTACTCCAAAAATGTAATCCCCATATACACAATGCACTTGTGACTTTCACCGTATCAAAATTCCTTTTTATAGAAAATTGTGTTTTTAACCCTGTTTTTGGACGAAAGTGCAGAAATAACCTTATAAAAATCTGAAAGTGAAAAATAACCCTGAAATTCATTGACCAAAATGTCAACGGTCAAACTGGTGAAATGTAAGTGAAATAACCATTATACCCTTGAGTTAAAAAAATTTAAAAAATATATTATTTACCCTCCGCGGCCCTCACATTTCACGCCATCCCTCCTCCTCAATCGCCCCACCCCCTCCGCCCGCCTACTCCTCCTCTTCCTCCAAAAACTCATTCATCCATTCCATGGAGGTTCTACCAGACAACGGGTGGACCCGGAAACAACAAACTCCTTCGCCTCCGCCAATTTCTCCTCCTGTTCCTCCATCGCCCCCACTTTCTCTTCACTTTTGCCGCCTTCGTGCCATGTAGTTGATGTACTCCTCAAACATTTTTCTGCACTTGTCTAGGGCTTCCTCTCGCTTCCCGATTTCGAACCACCGCATTCCTACCTCCGCCGCAAACCTCGATGCGAGCTCTCTATTGCCCTCCCTCCTCCTCTATTGTCGCCCACCTCATTCGCGCACCTACTCCCCGTCCAACAATACCAACCACCTCTGCGAGCTCTCTGCGCCTGATGCCCTCTTTCTTTGCCCTTCCAATGGCCAAGAATAGTAGGATAGATGGGGCCGTGAAGTCTGCCGACGAAGAATGCTAGGTCAAGCCGCATGCATTGCTGCAGTGAAGGGTTGTTGATTTTAGGGGAGACGTTGTCGTTCAATGGATTATAGGATGGCTTTTTGTTGTTGTGATGATTATTGGGTATGATTGTCGGAGTTAGGGTCGATTGATGACGGGGGATTAGGCGGAGCGTAAGAGAAAAGAGATCAGGAGGAGCTAGGGTTTAGGGTTATTGGGGGGTGGAGCCAGAGGAGGAGCTACGGTTTTGGACTATTGGCAGAGGGTTTCTGGGCGACAAGGGATAGAGTTTCTGGGCGGCAGCGGCGGTGCTTGGCGGCACCAGAATAGTGGAATTAAGGGGGTATAATGGTCATTAGATCTTTAGTTTTAAGGTTATGAGTATTTTTGTCTTTTCAAATTAGGTCAATGTTTGAATTACTTAGTCAACACCAGAATAGTGGAATTTGGGTATATCTGCACCATTGATCAAAATCTTAGGATTACTTTAGCACTTTCAGATTTTATAGAATTATTTCTGTTTTTTAAAATTTAATAAGATCAGTTTTGCACTTTTCCCAATCAAATTCTTACAAACCCTATTAAAATTCTTAAATTCACACGTTAGAGCATGTACAGTGGGAGGCTCTGATCGGGCTCAATTTTTAATTGAGCCCAAAGAGCTGGCTGCATTGAAGCAGCCTGCTGGTCCGGTTGAATTTGTTGAGCCCGTGCTCAGCGGTCCGCCCAACACATAGCACATGGGTTGTGTCAGAGCGCCTGCGCAGCGTTTCTTTTTTTGACCTAGGGTGCCACGTGAACACCCTATGATTGGGCCACGTAGCACAGCTGTCCCCCTATTTTTTACAAAAAATTACACCTGATTGGGACACGTAACCCAATCAGGTGGTGCCACGTGTCCCAACCATGTGTTTTAAAGGATTTTTTTAAAATTCCGAAAAAATCTTTTGTTCTATTTTAAAATCCAAAAAGGGAAAATTCTAAATAAAAATATGATTTTTATTTTTCAAAATCTAAAATTTTTTTGGTTCTTTTTAAAAAAAATCAAATTACATTCTTTTAAAAAAAACATACGGTTCTTTTTAATTCTAGTTCATAAAATAATTTTTGAAAAGTTAAAATTAATTTTAAATATTTTTTTGAAATGAAAGTACATTCAAAAATTACAATTGTATTATTAAATTTCACATTTAAATTTATTTTGTTAGATAAATTTATTTAAATTAAATATTAAGTGTATAATTAATGACTATGATAGAAAAAATAAGTGGGGGTCCATGAAGTAGTTTCAAAGTGAGCTCAACAATTGTGGGGAAATATATGGAGTGATTTAGCTGTAGACTCAATTACTGAGGTGAAAGTGAGATTAATTATTTAATGAAGTGAAACCGCAAAAACGAGTTCAGAACGGGCTTACCAATGTAAATGGTTTTACGGCCATGGGCAGTGGTAGAGACTGCTAGCGGTCTCTTACCAATTAAATATATTATTTTTCTCAATCTCTCTCTTCCACCTAATCCTAAGAGACCACTTAAGAGACCACCTTTTTTTTTCCACAGTGTTAAGAGACCACTTGGAACCCACTTGATTTTCTCGATCCTACTCATTAATTTTACATTAGCATTTAATCTAAATAAATTTGTCCACCCAAAATAAGTTGAATATGAAATTAATTAATACGTTATGAAATTTAAAATTGAATTTCAATTTTCAAAAATTATGAAATAATTATTTTTTATTCCTTTTTAAATTGCATTTCGTTATAGAAAATTAACTAAATTTCGTTTTTAGTAACAGTAATATTTTTTTCAGAAAAAATGTTAAAAATAACGTCCATAGGAGCAAAAAGTTTGAACGAAATCATAAATAAAATATTACATTAGCAAAAACTAATTATAACGACTAGAAAAAATGTATAAAATATTTAAATAATAAAAATTCAAATTTTAAATAATTTCTTAAATTGCATAAAATACTTAAATAATTTTAAATTTTTAAAAAAATGTCCGAGTGGGACACGTGACCCAATGAGAGACTGTCACGTGTCCCTAGAGGGGACAAACAATTGGGCCGTACATGGGCGGCCTCACTCACTGCACCCAATAAGCAAATTGGACTGACCGTGTCAGTTCCTTAGTTGACAAAATGACCTCTTCAATGAGCTCTTACCAAGAGCTTTTTGAGTGGTCCCTTATCAAGAGACCCTCACTATGGGTATTCTCGATCTCTTGAATGATCTTTTAAAATTAAAAACCACCACTGCACATGTCCTAAGACTCATTTTGTCGGGAACTCATAGAACCACGGGTAGATAGTATATGTGGTTGAGTTGAATCCTTACCCACAACACCGTGGATAAGTTATGTCAGACTTTCTTAACCTTGTTGAGTCGCCTTTCACAACGCAACCATGGATGGTAAATGTCCGGCGCTTCCACCTACCTTATTGAGACAATTCTAATTTGAGATGCTTTTGTAAAAAAAAAAAACAAAACTGATTGATCGTTCTCCAAATTATTGGACAGAGAAAACAAAAACACGAGGATGAATTGAAGTCACAATTGAAGGCCACTCTTTTCATTGACGGTGACTATAGCATTTATTTTAGCCTAGGTCAACAAATTTATTGGTGCCTAAAATATTATCATTATTTACCTTTAATATTTTATTTTATTTTATTTTTAAATACTTTTGGGATCCTAGACTAACATAAATGTTAAGTCGTGTCACTTTCATCCAGACAAATCGTTAAGTTTAACTTTTGTTGACATTTTGAGAGATAATTTTTTTATTATTCAACCTCAGAATTGTTTGCAATTTAAAAGAATGTCTTCTCGAGCCATGCACCTAATGCATGATAAATCTCAACTCGAATCTTATCGTCGTTGACAACGTCTGAACGAATAAAAAGGGTATCTTAACTCGAATCTCGCACGACTCGAGAATTGATTCTTCTATTTGTAAAGAATTATGGGATCAAATATGAAAAGACATATTTGCCCCTCAAAATGTCAACAAAAATTTAACTCAACGGTTTGACTAGGCGGGAGTGACACGACCTAACACTTTTGTTAGTTCAAAGGCCAATATTGCATCAAATAAGATGGAGGGACAAATGTAAACAATGACAATATTATAAGTGCCAATAAAATTGTTTGCCCTTTATCTGTAATTCTAGTACTCCTACATGAAGTTCAATTTCAAATCATTACTCTTCATTTCAAAATATAGAGCATGTTAGCACTCCCTCCCCCATATTTATTTTTTAAAAACTTTGTATAATCAACCAAATTCCATTACATACATCATATCTTTTTAATATGACTAAATTAAGAAATATTATCAATATTTATTTTTTAAAACTTTGTATAATCAACCAAATTCCATTACATGCATCATATCTTTTTAATATGACTAAATTAAGAAATATTATCAGTTAAAATTTAGCAGAGACTGAAATTTCATCTATTTAAATAATTGGGAACACCCTCTAATTATTTGAGTTGCGCAGGGGATTAATTTACTGCAAGTGGTATTAGAGCCAATAGTGTATTGAGACTTCCGTTTCAAGATGGAAAAAACATTTTGAACTTGGGTAATCCGTTGGCGAGTCTGGAGAAGATGCATGCTTATGTCGTCTCCTTTGGAATTCACGAGCTATTTTATTTGACAAGTTATCTTCTGGTTGAACTTGTTAAAATTTATTTGTCTGTACTTGTAAAGTCCATTTTAGTTAGCTAGAAATTTGTTAAATTTATGCAAATATGGAATTATTGTGATGTCCGGAGTTTTATGAAATTTCGTGAAGTAATCCGAGAAGAAATATTTTGTTCATGGGCTTTAATTTCAGAATATATCAATTCCTTTATTATGGGATTGGATTTGATTTGGTGAGTATCCTTTTTGAAATGGATTTGGTTGGACGAAATATTCGAATTCCCTAATTCAAGGGATTAAGTTAGATAATTCATATCTCCAAGTGTTTGATTATAATCAGAATATTATGTGGAGAAGGAATTACTTGCGCACAAGAATTGATGTGTGTCACATGTTTAAATAGATTACATTCTGGATGAGTTACTTACGGGTTTAATTGAAGAAAATATGCATTCACGTTTTCGATATTTAGAGAAGTACTCGTGAGATTTTTTTGTCTGTGTTCCAACATGATCATAATCTTGTGATCAAATTCAGAATCATATACCTTAATTCCTAAGGAGGAGATCCATCGTCGACGAGTTTCGAGGTCAGCGGGAGTCTGATCAAGGCAGATCGGTAGCAAGGGAAACTTGCAAAATCTACACGTCATAACTAGAGAAGATAAGTACAGTTGTATGGTGTACTTTGTACTGTATATTTCTCAATAGTGAATTTATTATGAATTGGGTCAGACCCCGCAGATATATGTGAATTTCACTGAATTGCGTAACCAAGTTTGTGTTCATTCTTTACTTCATTGCATACTTGATTAGATAAATTATGTTAGAACATGATAGCGACAATTAATATGATTAGGTAAAATCAAATTTTCAATCTCATCATTTGCTTGACAAGACCTCTTGTATTAAGGGTGTTCAAATTATCCGTTCCGACCCGTTTTGACCCAACCCATTTGGGTCACGTTGGGTCAATGCCCCATTTGGGTCAATTGGGTTGGGTCAAAATGGGTCCGGTTGGAATTTGACCCAAATCGATCCGTTTTGACCAATTTGTATTTAAAATAGTTTAATTCAACATATCCACCATCAATTACTTCATAAATAAATTTAACATTCTTGAAAAAAAATATTTATAAAAATATATTTTTTGTAAAACTACTATTAATTATAAATAATATATTGATTAAAATATGAAATATATAATAATATTACATAAAATAAAATTTAGTAAAATTATATCTTTTAATTGAAATATTAAAAGTATTCTAATTCTCTTTAATAGAATGAAAATAATTGTATTTTTTAAGAATTAAATAATTTATAATAAAATATTACTAGTATTTTAAATTATATGAAAATAATTTCTCATTTTATTTATTATTTAAAAATTAATATATTTAAAAATTATTTACTTTATTGAATAAATATAAAAATTACTATAATTTGGATTGAATTTTATGATCCGGTCCGACCCGATCAATCCGAACAACCTGGTCCAAACTATGAAATTTATTACCTGACCCGTTTAAGTTTAAATTTTAAATCAATTTGGACCGACACAGCAGATCCGTCCCAATCCACGGGTCAGCATCTATTTAAACTAATGACCCCATATTTAATTTCTACTTTCTGAGCAACTTTATAAGTGATCTGTTGGAGTATGAGTTTCAATGCATTGAGATGTTGTTGTCGTTGCGGAGGTGGAAAGGAGAAGAAACGACATGGGAAATCTGACAATTTGTGTCCCAAACCTTTGCAAGGGCATCAACATTTTATGTTGACCACAAATTGTAAGAGGTGATTGGAGTTATTTTTTGATTGTGGACCATAGAAGAATTGAAATCACTAAATTGTGTCGAAAAAAAGAATGAATCCAAATATAAAAATTTTAATGGAACAAATCAAAAAGTGAAGTAGTAAGTTTTCTATGGAACGGAGTGAGTATAAAAACATTCTAAATTTACTATAAACCTAGATGTTAGCAATACTCCCTTTAAGTGTTTTATTATAGTATCGTTTTTTTTCTAATTCGAGTACATTTTTAAAAAAAGTTTGATAAATTTCTTCAATTTCATTCTTTTTTTTGAATTTTTTTGTCAGTTTGATTTTCTCTGGTCATTCTATCCATCTAAATTCACGCGTCATTTTTTTCGAGTGTCAATAAAAATATGAATGCAAAATGAAATGAGTAGTATAAATATCGGTATGCAACTAGCATTCTTTAAATAATACTTTAAGTATTACGACACAGTGTCTTGTTTTAAATTGTTTAACCATTATATAATTAATATTAATTAGTGGGGTGATTTGATGTTCATTTTCTTTTATTTCAATGAGACTCCCTCATAATTTTGAAAATCTTTTGAAATATATCTTTAAATATAATTAATTATAATCTAAAGCTGAAATTTATAAGAATAAAGTTTGTCATGATTGGTCTTACTGTTAAACGGTTTCAGAGATGCTTTCAATTAACATTAGTGGGCATGTGGATAAAAAAAAGAGTGAATGAATCTCTAACAAATAATGAAAAGAAAGTAACATAAATAATGAATGAAGGGGAATGAGTTAAGTTCTTTTTTAAAATAAAAAAAATAAAGTAAAGTAAGAATAAAGTAGGGGGAGAAAGGAAGTAGTGGCTACATATCACTATGTAGTCACATGTGATTAATATTGAAAGTTCAAATTTTACCTTTACCATTACCATTCTAAAACTAATTTGTCGAACGAAGAAGTTTATAATGCATTTGATAGAGTTATGTTCATAAGAAAAGTTGATTTATTTTGGGCATTGCTAAATCACCGTATTTTACTTGTATACGTCCTAATACGTTAAAATAAAAATAAAGCTATTTTTATAATGTAAAACCTGTATCTAAATTTTAAAATAAGAAGTTTTACAAGATTTAAATACAAGTTTAACATTTTACAATTTTCATTTATATTTAAATTTTAAAAAATTTAAAAAAATACTTGCATTTCCCCCAACATTATTAATCACTATAAACTAAACATAGTTTCCAATTACTTATGAAAAATATATAAAAGCACATTAAATTCAATATATATATATATATATTGATAAATAATAAAAACTACCTACAGTACAAAATTTCAATACTCATTTATATAATGATGACTTTAAATATAAAATTTAAATAAAACATTAATTATATTTTAAACCACTAATTATGAAATGTAATTTTTAACTACATATAATAAATAATAAACTATATTTTCATCTACTAATCAAGAGTTTTGATCACAACTGAAAGTATCAATATATTTTTATTAAGAGTATTTTCATGTTCCTTTTCTAAAATAAATGTAAATATATAATACTAAGATACAGTTCCCTCTTGTGGATCTCTACACCAGAGGATAATCACAAAGCATTATGCTCCGCCGCGAGCTATGGGCGAGAATCGCTTCGTCGAACACCACCGGCGAGACCCACCACCACAAACCACGTTCGGGAGCCGCCACCATGAGCCACGACTGAATAACCTCCTCCTCGAGTCACCGGTGAGACCAGCCGCCACGAGCCACAACTGAGAACCGAGCCACAGCCGATAACATCAGAGAACCATGAGCCATTGCAGACGCATTTCGAGCCACTCATTTCGAGATCCGCTACCTCGGGCCATCAACCACCGCCGTTCTGCAAATTCGACGCCGACGAGGATGCATTTTATTGCGCTTGACGGGTTGAGTTTTATCGTGTCAGAAATGGTGGTCGGGGGAGGGTGGTTGGGGCACTAGTGGAGAAAGGCATATTAAAGGTGGTTATATCGGATCAGAGAATGCACTTTTAAAGTGTCTTATATGGCTCTGCCTTTGATCAATTTCGATCAAAGGCGGTTAAAAAATCGCTTTTCACTTGGGCCCGAAATAGATTCTGAATTCAGAACCTATTTCTGAGGCTCCAAATTTTTTTTCTAGAAACCTGAGGTTCTGGCAGCATTGAAAGCAAAAAATACAGATCCACACTCAAATTGTAGCAAAAAAAGTTTCGGCAACATTGAAAGCAAAAAATACATATCCATACTCAAATTGTAGCAAAAATACAGATTTACACTCAGAAATACAAATCCACACTCGGAACATGTACATATTCACTCAAAATACTTCAAACTTAAAAATAATATTTAGCCGACGAGGTTGAGGGTTCTCCGGGGTGGTGGAGGTTTCTTCGGTGGAGCGGCGTTGTGGCCTTTCCTGGTATAGGCTTCTTCAACGCGGTGGGCTTGGCGATGGAGTGGAGTGGAGCTGTGAGCTTCGCGGTTTCTTCATAGTGGTGCGCCGCAACGGGCTTTGCTGTGGAACGAAGCTTATCCAGGCATGAGGGTTCCAGTCGGCACGACGGTGGCATGTGAATCCAAGCGAAACGACGCGAGTTTCAGGTGGTGGAGGCATAAGGGTTTCAGTATGGCACAGAAGGGTGGTGATGGAGGAGGAGTGAGGGAAATGGTGGTGGAGGAGTGAGGGTGGAGGTGTGAGGGAGAATGGAGGCGGCGTAGTGAAGGAGTGACGGTGAAGGGAGTGAGGGAATGAGGGGAGGGAGTTGTGAGAGTGATAATTAAGAAAGAAAACCCTAATGGGTTTGGGTTTTGAAAAAAACAACGAAGGGGGGAAGGGTTTTCATTTTCATTTATATATTTGGTTTAAAAACCCAACAAAGTCACCCAATTAAAGGCGATTTTATAATAGAACCGTCTTTAATCATTTTTTATTAAAGATATAACCGCCTTTGATCAATTAAAAAATGCCTTTAAAATGTTTTGAGTGACTTGGGAGGGAGTTCCGAGTTCGGAAACTCTTTCGAATATCAATCAAATGATGCCTTCCTTAGGAACCTCCTTTAATTGGGTGCTTTTAATCACCCTTCTCCACTAGTTCGTGAGGGTGGTCGGACGTGGAAATGCAAATGGGCTGCCGAGAATTAGCTTAGATTCGCCGCAAATTTCAGCGCAAATTTTGCCAAAATTACTGAAAATCTCGCCTGAATTATGTCGGAATTTCACCACCGCTCTGCAATTAAATCAGAATTATTATTATTTTATTTTCATTAAATTTTAAATTTAATTTAAAATACACATTATATTTTAAAAGTAAAAACACAAGGCATAGTTTAGTAAAATACATGACGTGAAATAGCTATCCACAATATGAAAAGAAACTGTAAGTTCAAATGCTCCCCCCGTCCCAGGGCAATCTGCAGAGAGAGAAAATCTCTCTTTAGATTTTCCCCGGGTAAAAAGACCATTTTGCCCCACCTCTCTTCCTCCCTCCAGATCTAACCTCGCCTCATTTCCTCTCCTTCTCCCTCCATCACGCATTCTCCTTTCCTCCTCCCTCTTCCACGCCCTACTCTCCTCCTCCCTCCTCCGTGCCTCCTACTCTCATCCTCCTTCCATCACACCTCCGCCTGTTCACCTCCCGCCCCCCTCCTAGGTTTGAGTTCCGCCGCCTCTGCCTATCCACCTCCCACCTCGTCTATCTGCCTCCCGCCCATCGCCTCCGTCTCTTCGACTGAGGTTACACCACTTCCGCAAGTTCGCCTCTCGCCTTGCCACCCGCCTCTCTACCTCTGCCACCCGCCTCCACTCAGATGAGGTTGGGGCGGCTTCAAGACTCTAGAAAATATGAGAATGCTAACGTGATGGAGTGTGCTTAGCAGAGAAGTCTACGACGGGCTCAACGGCGGTGAGGGAGCGGGCTTAACGGTGTCGTGGTAAGGGAGAGCTCGACGATAGGTCTCGGATGATTGTTGTGAAGAATGAGTCTTAGATTTAAGGGGCGAGCTTGGCGATAGGCCTCAGCTGATTGGAGTGAAGAATGGATCTCGGACTTTGGGTGAAGATTTGAGATGATAATTATGTAAAATTTTAGTTTTGTAAAGGTAATAATGTCTTATTACATGCTGAATATTTTCTGTAAATAAAATCGTGCAGATTTACCTAGAACGGCCAAAGGAAAGTAAGAAATTCGCCTCTGCATTAAAAAGATTGCTTTACGTTATCTTCTTCATGTGACAAACTATGACACCCCTCCTTCACTTACATCCATCCACGTGTCCCAATGACCTCTTGCAGTTAAGGCACGTGGCCCCCAATCTCTCCTAGGACTCCTAGTTCCCTTGGATGAAGAAATCTATTTCCTTAGACATGTACAATGGTAAAATCACTCTGATATTACTTTTGTGGTTTTAATTTATTAAAATTCATCATCTCTTTTTCACCTCATCAACTGAAACTACTCTATTTTTCTCTCTACGATGATTTAAACCACTTTGAAACCACGTCATGGACCCCACTTGATTTTCTCTATCATACTCATTAATTTTACCACCAATATTTAATTTAAATAAATTTACCTACCAAAATAAATTGAAATGTGAAATTTAATAATACACTTGTAATTTTTGAATTGAATTTAGTTTTTTAAAATTTAAAATTAATTTTAATTTTTAAAATTATTTTATGAATCAGAGTTTTAAAAACCATATTTAAAAAAACCAAAATTTACAGTTTCAATGTAATTTTTAAAAAGAATCAAAATTTTATTTAAATTTTATTTGTAAAAAAATGCAATTGGCAAAGCTGGCAATTGGCAAAAAATGCAAAGCTCACAAAACTGGCAATTGGCAAAAAATGCAATGCTCAGTATGCAATTGGCAAAACTGGGAAAAGAAAATGCAAACAGAACTTCTATCACATAGGCACCCGACACAAAACGGGATTGGGGCGGGCTCAATGATCCCAAATCGAGGGGCGGGCTCAGTGACTGTAGCTCGCTTCGAACCCTCCATGGTAGGAGTTTTTAGTTTCAGTTCGAACCCTTCATGTTCTTAGACCCTTTAGCTCACGCTTTTATGTTTACACGTTACATTTTACTCCCTCCGTATCATTTCAAGTTTCATTTATTGACTTTTCACAGTTGTTTTGAAAAATGTTTGATCTTTAATATTTTCATTAAAGATAATTAAAACCTGTGAAAATTTGATATTTTGAAATATATGTTATAAGGAATCTAATAATGTATCACACAATAATATTTATTGCTATATACCAATTCAATTTTAGGGTCAAAGTTAGGAAATTTTGATTAAATAAACAGTTAAACTGAATTTTGAAATGGGACAGAGGCAGTAGTAAGGTTTCTATTCCCTCCGGCTTATTAAGATTGGCTAACTTTCAATATTGGTCTGACTCTTTAACATTGACTCTCTTGTAATGTTTCCTAATTTGGAGGGTGACAAAAATTTGAAAAGCCATTTATTTTCAAAAACCTATAATACCCATTCAACTCATCATTACCCCAGTCAACCTTTCACCTTACCCAACAAAATACACTTTTCCTAAATCTAAGTCAAAAGCAGATGAGTCAATGTTAGTATATCGGAGGAAGTACGACCTTTGGTTGGACGGACAAAAATGAAAAATATAATAAGAGAGCAAATGAAGTATGACACTGAGATTTTGGGGGCCGGTTGCCCTTCCAACAAGGGCACTGATTACTCCCTACCTCTCTCTTCAACTGTTTTTAAAGTCATTTCTTTCTCCTTGTACTCTCTGGTATTCAAATATTGACACCGTTTAAGAATACATAAAGTTTTTAAAAAAGTAAAATGAGTCGTGAATGTTGAATTAGGAAGATAAAAAGTGAATTGAATGGATGAAAATAATTTAGGATTTGCTAAAAGAGTAAAGTGCCAATAAAAAAAATATCATCCTAAAAATGAAAGAGTGACAGTATTTAAAAAACAGAGGGCGTGCTTTATTTGTTTTTCCTAGGTCACATGAATTCTTGATTCTCCTTTTCTTGTTCCCACGTAAGAAAAAAAACACAAGAGAACAATAATTATGATATGGACTTTCACAATTCTTCCTCTTCTTCTTCTGTACACAATGGCAAGGCAGTGATTCAAGAAGATCACACAGGTACTCTTGCAAACGTTTGGTGTAACAATTCCGACGAAGTTTTTGGCCGGAAAATGGCTGATTTCAAGGGTTCTGAGAATCCCAGAATGACGAGTTCTCCGTCGAAGAGACAAAGAGGATCCCATCAGAATTCCCAGATCAGCAGATGCCAAGTGGAAGGATGCAACATTGATCTTACAAGCGCTAAGGATTATCATCGCCGCCATCGGATTTGCGAGTGCCATTCCAAGAGCCCTAAGGTCATAGTTGCTGGACTTGAGAAGAGGTTTTGCCAACAATGCAGCAGGTTGATTAAAGCTTTATTAATGGTCGCTAGATTTCATCTGTACTTCAATTCAGTTCAGTTCAGATCAGTCCAACAAACATAAGTTGGGAAAATATGTCACGCAGTATTACAAGTTTTTTACTCTAATTTGAAAAGAGATGGTTTTGAGGAATGAATATAATCTAATTTTGGTTTTGGAAAGTGAATTCTAATTTTTTGAAAGGGTTTTTTTTTTCTTCCTTTTTGCAACATTTGTGTGGCTAGGTTTCTGAATTTGGGTAACATTTACTGTTTAACAGGTTCCATAATTTGGGGGAGTTTGATGATAAGAAGAGAAGCTGCCGGCGGCGCCTCTCGGATCACAACGCGAGGCGGCGCAGGCCACATCCAGAGGCCATACATATGCGCTCTACTGGCCTCACATCTTCTTTATACGGTACGATACCTTTTTTAAACAACATTAATTTTTATCTGTATTATAAATATGACTCTTTTTTTCATATTTGTATCATAAACACGACTCTTATTCTTGATTTTAACAAGATCGAGCAGAGAGGAGACCTTCGAATTTTCTGGTGAACAGATTGGCATCATCACTGGCTACTACAACAAGTTGGGAGAGTTCTTGTAGCTCTAAAATGACACAGGTTGGAAGTACTCTGATGAGAAGTCCAGGTATAGTAAAGACACCTTTTTGGAGCTCACTTTCTGAGGTATTCTTAAATGGATGGATACAACACATTGTTTTTCAGATATGTTGTTCTGTCCGTCACAAAATAAGAGTCGTGTTTCAAAAACAGATATTGAAAAATATCATATTTTGAGAAAGAAAATATAGACTTAGTTACAATTTTACTTCGGTACTATTAGAAAATTTCTAACTTGACAATGTTCTTATGATATATTTTTACCTCAGTTCTGTTAGAACTTGGCAATGTTTGGAGTATTCATTAGAATTTTTTTTAAATATAATTTATTGACTAGAATCACTAGATGCTGAAAATAATACATACTCATTATTATCACCAAGAGGAAGATTTTTCATGGGACAATGGTAGCAATACATGATTGATTACACAACCTTTCCTCTCATAATGAAATCTCACGCACTGTGTGGGAGTATCTCTCAAGGTTGTCACCTTTTTCCAATTTAAACACAAAAGTGATTTTTTTTCAAAAAAAACTTTCAATTTCATCTTTTTCATCCTAATTTCATCAATTTTTATTCAATTTATTTCACTCATTCTAACCATTTAAATTCTAATGTCATTGTAAAAATTGACAAGAAGAAGTACTATGTGTGACTTGTCGTATAAAACTCAAAATAAGGCCTTCGTTTCAATTCTGTCCACTTATACCCATAATTATCAATTTATTATTATAAAAACAATGGCTTCTTAACTACACTTGTAAATACATTTCCATAATAAGCATCTCAATGACAATGAGCATATTTTTAACATTTTTAACTAACAAGATGTCATTTTAAATATCAACACTGTAAAGTCACTCGTCGAATTAATAGTCATAATATGCAATATACACTATTGCAAACTACTGTAACACTTTAAAAGTGTTGCTTTAAATACTAATAACAGTAAGTCAAACTTATTGTAACACTTTCATAAATATTAGCTTAGCTGCCAGAAAAATTTATATGTTAGCAAATGTTGTGTGTTAAGTCGTTGTTGGGCAAATCAGATTTTGCCACATGTTCTACAAATTCTATATTTAGTAAAGTGGGAGATTTTTTAAGAAGAATTGAATGATTTGTAGGACACATGGCATATTATGATTTGCTCCACACATTTGATAACATATAAAATTTTCTGCCTTAGCTAATGTTGCATTAGAACTAATGTAACACTTTTCAAATTTTAGGTTATACTTTTCAAAGGTTTAGAGAACACTTTATAAGTTATTGTAACATTTTAATAAGTGTTGCAAGGAAAGTGTTACAATGACTCTAATTTGTAGCAGTGATAGGAGGAACACTATGATAAAATTCGAACATTACTAAAACATTTGATGTTTTTACTGTTATGAACCTTGAAAAGTCAGGTCTATTCTAATCTCATATAACAATATTCATACTTATATATCAATTGAATTTTATGATCAAAATTGAAACTATTTTTTTTCAGGGAATGGATCATCATCATCATCCAATTCTTACATGAATGAAGCACAACAATTCCCTAGTACTCTCTCTCTTCTGTCATCTTCTTCAAGCACCTGGGAATTGAATCAGCCAAAATCATCTTCTCTACATGATCCAATTTACATGCACCAAAACACCACCATAGGCCAGCTAGCTATTAATCCTTTGGAATCACAGAATTGGCCTCTCTATTCACCACAAGAGCACGTATCAGCCGAACACGCACACTCCATGTCCCCTTTGTAATAGCTAGGAACGTACGTACTTACATCTGCAAGTTTCAGCATCAGTATGATCGAAGCGGTGCAACATTTCTAGATGTCTAGTTAACTGCCGCGCCTCAACGCATCTCGGGAAGAACCAACTGTCTCTGGGCTCGAGTGGCATTTCACCTCTAATCACAACTCATTTGAGAATTTTTCAACATCAGTCGGTTCGGACTTCCACTTAGTTCCTATGAAATATCTTAAACTAAACCAGTTGTTTCATGAGGGGGCTTCTTATCATTTTCTTTAGTAATTTTTATTTTCCACTTTTTGTTTAAATAATGTGCTAGCTATGAGTATGAAAAGTGATATCTAGTGGGAAAAGATGCAAATTCTGAAGTGTATTTTTTCTTTTATCAAATTAGTTATAGAGTGGGAATATCATTTTCAACCTTTGATGTGAAGAACACAAATAATCACTCATGTCAGGAATTTGAATGATGAAAAGCATCTGGATCTACACTTAGACTATGCAATCCTTAGTCCTGACAGATTGTCTTTGTGATTATGAAAAGAAGACTATATATCTTGCCTGTTTCGTCTTGCATGGATCAAATTTGATTGAAGAATTGCTTTCGGGTTTAATACAGCGTAGGAAGGGACCATTAAAACCAGTTCTATCGAATTAGAGAAAGCATTTTAGGACCGCCTTCTCTGATTCTGCCTTTCATCAATTTCGATCAGCCTTTGACAGGGTTAGAAACAGTTTTCGAACACGAACTCTATTTCTGACTCTCTAAAAAATAGGTGCTGGAACCAATCGATTTTCGACAGCTAGGAAAACCCAGATAGATCTCAGAAGAAAACCCAAAACAGCAACGACGGCGTAGAACATAACAACAGCAATACAAACGCACAAACAACAGCAATACAAACGCTATCTCAGGCGGAGGCTTTCAGTGGCAAAGCAGCGGAAGTATTATCCAGCGAGCGGCGTCTCGATCAAGCGACTGGCGGTGATGATCGATCTCCATCGTCTCTGGGTTCATGGCGAACAGCGGATCCAATCGGCAGAGCTTCCCAACTAACAACAAAGGTGAGCGGATTGTGGAGCTTCATAGTGGAGGAGACTTACAGAAGCGTAGAGGCGAGCTTCACGACCGAGCTTCCCTGCGCGGCGGGGGCGTAAGGGTGGACGAAGGAGATGGTGGCGGCGATGGAGTTAGGAGATGGTGACGGCGGTGGAGTGAGGGTTGGCTGGTGTGGATGGCGGCGGTGGAGTTAGGGTGGCGGAGTGAGGGTTGGTGGAGGGTGGGAGAAGGAATAATCATGGCTTATGGCTTATGGGAGTGATGATAGGGAGAGTGAAAATTCATAGTGAAACTTATAGTGAATGATGTGGATGCTAGTAAA
>JAULKM010123064.1:0-54778 GCA_032355605.1 Rubia tinctorum | reverse complement strand
TATATCCACTCCTAATTGTATGAACCCTTAGGAAAATCCCTCTTCTTTGTGGACGACCCCGACTTGCCAACTATCTAATTAGTTGTATTTAGTGAGCATATTGGGCTTAAAAATAGTATCTTTGAGAGGTACGGCGACGACCTCCCAAGAAGACACCTTGTAGTTGACTTTATTTTGTATTGCCTTTGATCCTCCACAATCAAAGGCGGTTGGTTCTAAGAACAGACTTTAAACTATGTAATTGAAGGCGGTTATTTTCCACCTTCCTTCAGCCAGGCGAACCACCTTTCAAGAGCTTTCAATTTTGGAAAATATTGATTCTGTGGGCTGTGGCTTTCACTTCCGATAAATGAGGCTAGCGTAAGTTCCGGTACCTGAACTGATGTCGGAGGCAATGTAGAGGTTACTACATCGGGTCCAATTTCCTTTAAAAACTGGGGTTTTGGCCTAGAATTCCTTATTTACATAATTTAATTTTGGAGTTCCTATTTATTGTTGGCTCTTCAGTTTCTAAATTCATAAATGTCGTTGACTCTTCAGTTTCCAAGTTTGGAAAGTTAAAATTGTTCCTTTGGTTTATGACAGTAGGAACCTGGGATAATCTTCCGAACTCGTAAATGAATTTGGCTCTTATGGAAACTTTTTAAAATATTTTCTAAACCCAACCTAAAATAGCCTTAAATCACCAATAATATTTTCAACAAATTTTGAATACATTTTGTGTTTACAAAAATGTATAGACATCTCTAATTTAGCAATTATCTATACATAGGAATAAAAATCATGTAGATTCTATCCGCACATAACATCTATAGTTTTAATTATCTAACACGACACAACATGATAGTAGTTTCAACAAGAATTGCTCCACTCGGTTCCGGGCGGATATGTTCCACGGTCTTCTCCAGGTAGCGTTTGAAGACTTGCCATTTTTAGCGCGGTTCGGGCGGCGCAGTCGACTCGATTTACGCGGTTCAAGGTTGACTTGGTTCGCACAGTCGGTGGTTGAATCAGCCAGGTTCGATGACTCGGCGGTGATTCGGCGGTGACCTGGCGATGACTCAGTGATGACTCGGCCCACTGGAGACCTCTATGATCGAATCCAGGTTACTCTCTCATTTTGGAGTATTTCCTCTTGTAGGTTGTATCAAACTCGCGACGGTGAATGGAGGGTACCCCGGTTTTTTATTGATGTGATGGCAGCATTTCCACCGGTACACCCTACAGTGACAATGGCGAGAAAAGGGTATGATATGTTGTTACAATACTCCTGGTTGCTTTTTTCGGAGACGTCATCCTTTCTGAAAATTTACTTGCAAGGCATGGTTGGGATGTAAGTGTTTTTCTATTTAAATTTCTTTCTTTAATTTATTTATTTTTAATTTTCGGGGTGGGGGCTATTAATTCTGTTTTTGTTATTTCTTCAGTTTCATTTTTCTTTTTTAGTTTTCAAGTTTCTGTCTTTTTTTTCGTATTGAAAGGATGGATTTAAAAATGATTTTTTTGAATAAAAAATGTCAGGTAGGAATTTGTCTTTGTCAATGAATTTTCTGGCAGCCCATAGTCCGGTAAAATTTGGTTGACTTCAAATCTGATATCCAAAGAGACTGTGAGGAGAAATCCAATTCAAAGTTGTTTAAACAATGAACGTTTGGTGATGCTATTTTTCTAAGGATTTGAATCAGATTTGTACACTTGATCCAATAGGATATACTGGCCATTTATATTGTCAATCCAATTTAATTGGTCGTTAGAGCCTTTTGGAGACAAGTTAGAGATAATTCAACGCAATATAAAAGATTTCTATACACCGATGAAAAATATATGTCTTTTAAAATGACTGGTTTTAGTCTCCTAGTTTAGAGAAACAGATCTGACAGGTTAAATGGAGACGAGCCGGACCTTTAGTGGGGGTGCTTCATATATTTTATTTTGATTGTCATAGATGTTTGATCAGAGGTGTAGATGAAATATTTTGTGTGTATTTCATTTGATACTTTCCATGTTAGTTCTGATGATAGTCTTGGGTCGAGATAATTGTGGCTACTCTAAGACTACGCGGTGAAAACCACTTATCATTGGTATGCCCTTCTCATTGCCACATGGGCCTTTGCTTAGTATTCTAACAATGATGAGTGTCTTTTATGTATCTCTCTTTTATCCACTGAAGTTTTAGATTAGAAATGTAATTTTTAGCTAGCGCTTCAGTGTAATTTTTAACCCATGTCTCATGTTGTAATCGCACATTGTGCAAATTTGAGTTAAATGGAAAAGGGATGGGAACCCTATAAACCCTAAAATTATTTTTAAAAAATCAAGTATCTATAGATAAGAATAGAAAAATATAAAATTCTATTCTGTAAAATACAAGTAACGATTCTTCGAATATTTTTCATAATACCACGTTACGTCTTCCAAAATTTGAAAATCGGACATTAATTAGATATCTTTCCACACAATCATCCCCTGAATACGGCTTTTATTCCTTTGAAAAATCTATGCACATTAAAATATAATAAATTAGTTCGAGTAGGTTAGTAGTTTATAATTAAATAGGAAAAAATGAATTTTATACTCTTTATACTTCCTTAATCATTCTCTAGGTAATCTAACTTGGCGTCTTTAACACACTCCGCTGCTTATAACATCATGTAGCACCCACACTTCCATGTTTTTGCTTGTTTCTTGTACTAATTATTTGCATGAAAATAATTTAATAATAACTAAATTGAATTAATTTTGTAGGTGACGACTGTACAGATCGAACCTTGATTTTGATTACTTGCTAGTCATTTTGATGATCAGGCTCCTTTAATGCACTCTCCAAAATATCTAAAAATGCCTGGGAAGGTTGAAAGTGCATTGGATCCATCCAATACACATGCTTGTCATCCGGAACAATGAAAATCAATCTTCAATGATCCCTTCATCCAAATTTTATATAAATATGCATGGTTATGCACAATAATATGAAAATATAAATTGTCACTTCTCAATGTATGGTGCAGTGTGGATTTTTTTATTCTTCTGGGACATGCATTTGGGTATGTATTCTATCCGCTCTTACTTCGAACACCCAATCCTTTGATTCATCGATGGACACAAATAGCCTACCAAAATCGTATTTCTTTGGTTAGCAAAGTAATACATGTAACTTACACAAACAATATAGAATGTTCGGTATGAACATGTATTCATATTGCATCATAAAAAGATAAATATAAAAAATTAAACCCGAATGTACATTAGAAAGAGGGACATGATTGTTTGGTTGACTTGGTCACACTTACATAATTCTTCAAAGTCACTCCATAATGCAATGATGTCTCAACTTCTTCAAAAAATACACTCATTTATGGAAAATGTGTATGGTGAGTTATATTGGTGAGTTGAAATCCAATCTTTAAATATTCGGAAAAAAAGTGGTGAGCCCCTCTCCACTCTTTATATTGTCATTTGAGGTTTGATGTTTTCCCTGCCAGTATAATAGCTTTTGTGGTTGCAGGGGCTTCAACTTCAAATAACCGTCCTTCTCGGGATCGACATAAACAAGATACCGAGGCCAAAGAAGAAATATTTCTTGAGCCTGGCCAACCCTCTTGTAATCTCCATCAAGAATAGGCAACATTTCATTGTGCATGAATAGTTTCTCCATGGATACCCTTGCAATTCCATCCATGATTAGTTTGGAGTGATGATGTTTCATTATCTCATAAAAACTACCATCGGCTATAGGTAGCTGTGTACTATTTTCAACAACCTCTATGTAAAGCTTGTATAGTTAAGATATACAAAATAAACAATATTTGGTTCACATCGGCCTTATATAAAAGGCCATTTACTATTGATGTTGTCCGTACCTTTTTTGGCAATGATAGGATTGTCTTGTCCGGAAATGCATCAATTTTGGGTCCAAGTTGTAATCCTTTTTTGTTCACTTCAATGTCTCCGGGAGAGGTTAGAACCTCTCGATGGTAGCTCCATTTCGTTGTCAAGATTGTCAGGATTTTTGGGTACGACAAGGTCAGTGTGGTTCACTAACTTTGGTATCAAAATGTCTTGTTGATGTAATCCTTTGTCCTTGAGAATGACTTCCTTTTTCAATAAGTAGATTATTGATAGTGTAGCTCTCTCATATGAACGGACATTTCCAAAAGCCTCTCTTTTGTGTCACGAATGCACCAACCCCTCTAGCCCATCCCATATGTTTTTTTCCCCAGTTACTCCGCACAAGATGCCATGCTTACCGGTAAGAATGAATTGACCTTTCATTTGATCTTGTTTTCATTTAGCCTACAACACCAGAAGCGACAAAGATCATTTATACCCCAATTGAGTGGGAAAAAAATCAATAGGTGCAAGAAAATAATAAAAGCTAATAAAACAAGTACCACTTTTTCCGCAAGTTCAATGTCCTCAACTTTGTCAAACCCACCTTGTTTTTTTTGCGCATTGACAAATGGATTACACCGATCTATTTTTTAGACATCAGTCGGAACAACTGAAGCCCTAGCTTCTTACTCAAACATTCCCCTTTGAATTGCTTGTAGAACATCTTGTTCTAATTGTTCTCTCACCATCTTGAGTGCTGCCAATCCATAACCTCCACGACACTTGCGATGCAGAGTTATGTTCATCATAGCATTGTGTGTTTTCTTTTCCCTCATATCCTAAGGAAGAGAGAAAAACAATAGAATAACAACATAAAAAAATAAATGTTGGCAAAAAATGTTAGTCTACTACAAATATAAATGTTAACCATTTATATTTGTAGTAGACTAACATTTTTGCCATTCTCTAATGCTCTTCTTTTTCAAATCTCCCAACTCTCCGGTTGAATATGTGTGCAAGTTATCAATGGATGATCCCATTTTCTAGTTGAAAAAAATCAAATCTCTAGAATGGGTATACTTGTACTCTCACCAACTTTTTGATAACATCTTCATGGTTATCTTTCTTAACTCATCTATGTCGGGGGCATCGATTTTGAAGGGTCTCTATTTATTGTAACGTATAAAGAGTAGTTAGAAATGATTAGCTTCCCTATCAACTCAAAGTTGATTAATAGGATTAGAACGAACACTTATATAACTATGAAGGGGTGCCTTGCTTTCCATCCATAGGGTGGCTTCGCATTCACTTGGTACATCGGGCAAAGTATTGTAACGAATGTCCACCCGAGTACGACCAACTTTACCAACCTAACTTGACCACTTTGCACGCTCCTCCGACAAACACCGGGCCATTTTATTGAAAGCTAATGGGGTAAATTCTATCCTAACCATTCTCATTTCCAATGTTCTACAATGCATTTTTGTATTTCCTGCCTCTTCATTCCTCATTATCCTTATCAACCATTGTTTTGGTATTTCCATTATTGGAATTTAATGCATCATCTCGACCCCTCTTCCTTGGCATTGGACTACCAGCCATCCATTAAAATCAGCACTTGTCAATCTTTAATGCTACTATTTCACAAACCCTAGAACTAGTAAAAAATAGAAACATGATCTACTAATGTACATAAGTATACACATTGTCATCAATATTGAGTAAAAATAAGGATTGATCATAAATGAAAAGTATTAAATTATAGAACATAATTATATACACAAAATATAGTGTAATCATTTACTTTAAACCCTAGTAACAAAGTTATTGGTAAGAGAATATCCAATCCAAGCCTCACTTTGGAAAATGTCAGTAAACACGTCAATTGACAGACTTTGAGATCAAAAACCTTCTCCAATGCAGGAGTCAATTCAAGACATCATTCCTACGTGGCTGAAATTCCAACTGACACTGTCAATAGCAGCTTCGACATACAGAAGGCCATATTGAAGCCGTCACTTGCCAAAACATTAAATGAAAGCAAATTGTTTTTTACTTTTAACCATTTTCTCTTCCGAACACAAAATGCCATATTGAATTACTGTTACCGTCGTTTGCTTAAACTTTTACTATTTTCAACTTGGATATAATTTTTGAAACAGAATAGATTTAATTTATATCATTTATATGTTAAAGTAATAAATTTTAAAATATTTAATGTATAATATTAAAATGTAAAATCATTAAATACAAAAACTTCAAATGATAATTTTATTTGTAATTTAATATATTTTTATTTTCATATTTTCAAGATAAAAATTAAATTTAGAGAAAATTGAGTTTCTAATTACTCGAATTAAAATTTTATATTTAAAGAAATTAATCTAAATATATGCCAAAAATTTATTTGTAATTTAATATACACAACATTATTATTATTAGTATTACTATGGTATTATTAATTACAAATTTTAATAAATTTTAAAATTTTATGTGCAACATAAATATATTTTGAAAAAGATAAGTATTAATAAATATCCATGAATGGATGAGTACAGTGAAAATTTTTCAAATATAAAAGTTTTAAACTTTATGGGCTGACATGTCATATTAAAGTTATAAATGCGATGGTTGCATTGGAGATAAAAAAATTTAAATCGCCATCAATCCAACTCATTTGGTTTGCATCATACTGAACTTCTAATCAAAATCTAACACGTGGCATATAAAAATAAGGAAGACCCCCAAACTATTGGAGATGCTCTAAGCAATGATGAATAAAATCTAGTATCTACTAGCATTTGAAACCAAAATTCTCCCTGATGAACAAACCCTATCTTACAACTTTCCTTTAATCCCATAATTATCACCAACACCAAACCCTAGAGTAATGGGAGGACTTCATAAGGTTTATATTTGATTAAGTGAATAGTGTGATGAGAAGAATTTGATGATTGTTGAGGGTGGGGTTTGGGAGAGAAAAATGGGGGAAACTCTCAAAATATTTACATTTATCACTCAGTTTGAAATGTTTTTAATGATGTTGTATAAGCCCTTGCGAATAATAGTTCTGGACCTGGAACTATTTCGGTCCTTTTACTTTTAAGATCTGAAAATGTTACGAAATCGGAAGTTGTTCGGGTTTAGTAAATACTGTGCAGAATGAAGTCCAGACTCAGAAGCTCTTGGGGTATATAAAAAATATTCCCCAAATGGATTTCAGTTTCATGAATTCCCATATAACAATAGAACCCTAGCTTTTATAAGAAACTCAATATCCCTAATAATGCTACATTGGATCTATTGCAATAGAGGGCACGGGTTGCGAATTGAAGGTTCGTGCTTTTAAATTCTGAGCACATGGGTCGTGTAAAAGGGTATGACCCACCTCTGGACTTAGTTTTACGAGCCATTGGGTTGACAAGGGCCGTGAAAATGTACACGGGCTATGCCCGTCTTCACTTCTTTCCAGATTTTGACTCTTTTTCTCCGGAGCATCCCATCTACTACCACGATTAAGCGCGTGGCCTTCGGTCTACTACCATTTTTGTGGATGACCTTCAACTATCTTCTACCATTCTTGCGAATGGATTTTTCTAAGCTACTCTGAAGTGCTTATGAGCAATCTACAAATAAGCTAACAAAATAGAATCTAGATTCTCGTATGGACATAATATCCATTAGATCTAAATATTATGCAAAACGAGAGATATAGATAAGAAAACCAATAATGGAAATAGAAACCCCTTGTAATGTAAACCCACTTAAACCTATAATTCAAAAGTACAAAAACTACAGAAAGATATGCTAAATGCATTAGGAAACACATGCTTCTATCATCTCATCAAATCTTCAACACTTAAACCATTACTCAAAATCGAGTAAGATAGAAGGAGAAAAGATCTAAGCGGAGCATAGCATGCAAAAAATTTCCCAAAACACCCAACATTTATTCGTAGACTACTCTAGCCCCCCAAAGACATAAGAATCTCTCACACTCTCATATCCCAAAGAAATTAAGACAATCTATCCAACCAACATACCAACTCAAAGATATAAATATACGAAGCTAAGTTACTCTACCAAAAAACCTTCCAAAAGACAATCCAAGAGAACCATAGGATAAGTTTTAATTTCTTTCATTTTCTCACATTTTGCTTAGGAGCCCTTTCGAGTTTTCATCCTAGCATCCCACAAAAAATTTTCCTTTTCTTTTTCAAAGCTCACTTCTCACCTTTTTCCAAACCATTTAACTTCCCACTTTTGCATAGATTTTTCACCCCATCCGGGCCTTTCCCATTGTTTCTTAAATCTCCCTTTCAGGTTTTTGATTTAGCCGGGAATATTTTTTTAATTATTTTTTTTGTAACACAAAAAGCCCAAAAGGTAGGCTTCCTACTACAAATGAAAAAACAGAAAACAACCGAACACAAAGGAATTTTTCCAGAACTCCTAAGTGCCTAACTACTCTCCCCCCATACTTAAACTTTGCATTGTCCCCAATGAGTCATATAAAGTCTAAAAATCACAAGTGGAGTAGGGAGAATGGTAACCACTTACTATTGGGATCCTGAAGGACCCATTCTCATGTGCCTTGCCTTATGCCCTTTTCTTCTCTCTTTTTGCCTTAAATCTTGCTTTATAAAGGGAACAAGGTTATGAAAACCTTCCAGCTTTGAGGCATGCATCCTCTCAATCAATTTCTCCATGGCCTCCTCTTGCACATCGGCTCTCGCGTCAACAATGGAAAACTCTGTCTTCACTTCTCGCTCAATGGAATGCAGTATAGCTCCATTATTATCTTTCATGGTTTCCACCATGGAGTCAAGCTTGGCCCCAAACTCTTCCATTTGTAAACTTATCCCACCTATTGCGTGGCTAAATTCTTACACCATTTGGGTATGAGTTATTCCCTAAATGTGCAAAATTAATCAAAGAAGTCCTCCGGTATGTTAGTTTGGGTAGGTTGCATTCTCACCATCTTCTTCTTCGATGTCCACATCTAGGGCTGATATGGTGTTGCAAAAAGCCTTCTTGAACCTCTGATCGGGTGCTATGAATAAATCCTCATACGGTGCATGATTGATTGATTTGTGCTCGGGTTGTAGAAGCACCATAAAGTTGCAAAATTTTGCACCACCACATAGCCAGATAAAACAAACCTCTATGATGGTAGTGGAAATCATATAAGCTCTTGCCAACTTCTCTATAGTATACTTCATCCCAGAACGACCAAAATTTTCCAAAGAAAAATGGGAAGGTGCCTCGTGTCCTAAGTATTGTGCAAGAAGCCCTACCATTCTTCCCATTGGTATCTTTCCAGCATTATTCTTCTCCATGAATGTGCACTCCTCCACAAATGTCTCCACCAAGTTGGGATAGAAGTTTCCTTACGAATTCATAGGCCAAAGAATTTGTACATCTCGGTTAGGGCATTGAAAAAAAATTCCCTGTGGAAAAGAACTCCCATGGATAGAAGTCGGTGTATGTCCCGTAAAGCCAGGTGGACTATTGCAATACTCTTTCCTGAGTGGTTTATATCAACGAACCCCCAAGTTCCTCCAAAAATTGCTCAACGAGAACGGAAGTCCTTAACCGTGTGTCTTTGGAACTTCCTTCCTATACTTCCACTCAAATGCTCGAGTGACTTCCTTATGGGTCATTGAGTTCTCCTTATCGTCCAAGTGGAATGTAATGGTCCTTATTCCACCACAGTCCGATGTTTACTTCACGGTTGCCAAGAATTCCATGAACTCATCAATAACAATGGGAGTAGAAGGTACAAGATTTTTCGGCTCATGTCTCCCAAATTTAGCCAAACCCTTCACTTTATCACATTGGGAAGTTGTTCCCTTCTCTGGTCTACTCCTCTTAGGACCCATTCTATTACAACAAAAGATGAAAATGGTAATGGAGAAACACACAAGGCATATGCATCAAGATCACTTAGCAAGAATTACTCTCCCTAAACATTCAACATATAGAAAATCATCTCACCCCATCTTAAGGATCATAATCTTCCCCCACATATAGTTCAATCTAACATAATGCATATAACATACATTCTCCCATATAATATCAACACATTTTTAATTTTCAAGCTCCCCTCATGTAACACAATCATGCCAATGAAAGAAAGTAAACACAAAGTTCGAATATTTATCCGAACTTGGAGGCTAGAAAATGAATATCACACGAAAAAAGGAAAGAGTGCTCTCTCTTGAGGGAAAATACCAAAAATTAGATTTTCCTGACTGTGAAATGAGGGTGGTTGTTTTTGAAGAAATTGGAATGAGTTAAGTGATCTATATTTATGGGATAAGGTCCTTTGAGTTTGGATTAAGATAATAAATGATGTTCCAAAAGTGAATTGTTCAGGAGAGAGACAAAAAAGAAGGTAGCAATGGTTTTGGGAAGATGGAAATTTTTGGAGTAAAAGCTCAATGAATTCAGGTTCAGAGAAGGTGTTAATGCTTGGTGTACTACCACTGGAACTAACCAATTTGTGGAGGAAGAAAGCTTTGGAATCAATGGGGCAAAGCTTCTTGTTTTGGCAAAGTTTGATTTTTGCCAAAATTCTACATTTTTGCCAAAATTCTACATTTTTGCCAAAATTCTACATTTTTGCTCGATTGCAGTACTTTCTGGATGGCACAGCCTTGCCATGTGAAGGCCTCATGCCAGTTCTTACTATACAAATATTACACGACCCTTGCTGCACTGCACCTTCCTTTTTAAACATTTTTTCCACCAAATCCTATTTCCACTGACTAGACTACAAACTCGATCATAGACTTAGCAACAAAAATAATTCTCAACAAAATCATTTTCCACACAAACAAAAATATGCAATTCGTAACTCCACCCACGATGACGTCTTTGTGGAGGGGTCTCCACAAAACATCATTCTTTCATTCGTCCTTCTTGTTAACAACCAGGAGTTCATGTTCATCCTTAGCTAATGCCGACTCCTTATCACTTTATTTGGGTTTAGGAGGTGGTCTTGGAAGTTTTAATTCCCTGTCACTCTCCACCAACCGCTGCATGTTAGTATCCATAGACAAAATAATCCACAATAGAATTATTTTCACTAAAATCACACAAGGCATAAGTGTCATAAACATTCTCTACAAAATAAAATCTCAAAGAATGTTTTCCCTCATTAATCATATCAAGACTCTCACCATCATCACTCATGAAAGATTCATCAAATTGGTCAAATTAATCACACAAGCTTATACCATTCCATGCAAGAGAATAAGTAGATGATTCATGCTTAAAATTATAAATGTTAAACCCAACCTTATCAATGTCATCCTCTAGGGTCAATGTTCCCAAGTGGACATTTATTTTAGTCCTTGATGTTTTAAAAAAATGGTTGTCAAAATAAAATTGGGGTACACCTCTGCCGTGCATCACATCAAGGACATAAAAGTCTGCCGAAAATACAAGATTACCCTCTCAAACCATAACATCCCTAACTTTGGGGCTTGCTTGGGAATGATCGGCTGGTTGGACTATCAACCTAGTGTCCCTAAGTTAACCTATATCAAGAGTTTCAAATAAGCTATAGGGGATAATAAGAATGGAAGCTCCAAAGTTAATCATGGAATCTGTAATCAACCTACCACATCGAAAAATTGGAATTTAAATCATGCCGGGGTCATCATACTTTTTAGGAATATTTCTATAGGTTAAAGTGACAGCTTCTCCTATTTTCACTACTCCAATTTTTCTAATAGATTCAGTCATTCTCCTAGTGCAAGCATTCTTAAAAATTTATCATATGATGGAATTTGTTCAATTTTGTATAGAGGTGGAATACTAACCTTGACCATTTGAAGATTTGGTGGATTTGATCTTCGTTGGAAGCAACTTTTGGCATTCCCCTCAGAGTACTTGGGAACGACAACGGAGGGTGGACCTTGGACTTGGTGGTAGGGTGGGCTCTTCCTCAACGAGTACTTCTTCCTCTTCAAAAGTGTCCTTGTTGTTTTCCACCAACTTGTCATCTTCTTGCACAATTTTCTTCCCGGATTCTCGCATCTATTTCCCACTTCTCAATTTAAGGGAAATCACATTTTGTGGATTCACTTATGGTTAGAAAAGTAGCTTTCCAGAGTTTCTTTCCTCAAGTTAGCTCATCGAGATGACAAGTTGGCCAACATGCACCTCAAGATTTTTTATTCTTGAGAAAGCTCTTGTGCTTGGCTCTTCAATTTCTCTTCTTCTGAACTCCGCAAAAAAATTGCTCATCTCTGGCAATTGCACAATGGCCTTCAAGACCTCTTCCCTATCCGACTTATAAACTTGAGCATTTTTTTAAATGACCTTCTCCCCAAGGGTAGGGTTGAGGTGGAAATCCCCCTCGATTGTACTATTGATTGTTATCACGCCACCAAAAATTTGGGTGGTCGTGGTATCAGGGGTTGAACAAGTTTGCATAAAGTTCTTGGCAATCTCCACCTTGGTCTCCTCAGAAAATTTACTGCTTCTCTCTACCAAATTGTTTATTCCCTCCATTGAAATCTGTAACCTTTACCTCCTCAAAGGCCTCCACAACTTGTGGGCACATGTTGGTGTGATGATCTTATTTGCAAATTCCGCACACTTTTACTTTTTGAGTCATCCCCTTTATGAATTTATTTGTCATCAAAGCAAGCGCTTGTATTTGTTCAAGATCAATGGAGTGAGTGGATTCCTCCAACGTCTTTACCTGTGATTGGCTCCCAAACTGTCGTGTACTATTCTCCATCTCCTCAAATAAGGCCATAACCTTCTTGGGGATTTTTTTTATACATAACCTTTCCATGCAGCATTAACCATCTGCATGTCTTCATTGCATAATCTCTCAAAGAAATAGTACATGGGATCTCCCTTCTTAAACTGATGATAAGGATAGCTTGTGACCCGCTCCCTCCCCACGTTGCTATTGCAATCAACGAACCATGGGAGATCCGCCAATTAAAAAAATAGGAGGACTAATTGGGATCAAAGATAGAGATTTGTATTATTTCTCCCATTCCTACTAATATACTACCAAGGATGGTTGAAAGTGGCAAGCACTGAGGTCGTCCACAAAGAGGTTAGGAATCTAATAATCAAATTACGTACAACCACGATCATTCCTAGAACACCGTGCAATCTCAGGAAACATTTCCTCTTCTTTTTCTTTGGCCTTCTTGAACATCGAATCCAACTTTTACGTTCTCAATTCCATTTATCACTTCACTTTGGAGTATGTGGCCTTCAATCTAATACCATTCTTGCGAATGGCCTTCGATATCTTCTACCAGCCTTGCGAATGGCCTTCAAATATCTACCACCACTCTCGCTGATGGCCTTTTAAAAAAAAGATGATGAAAAGTACTCATGATCTACCTAGTAAGGAGATAAAAAAGGAATATCTAGGTGCCTGTGAATACAAAAGGTCCAATAGCTTTTTTAAAGTCTACAAAACTGGGGATTTAGACATGAAAACTAATAATGACCGTCAAAACCCTTTGTCGTATAAACCTAACTAAAAATAGAAATCAACCAAATTAAATATGATAATAAATGTGCCAAATTCATCGGCTAATGCATGTATGAAGGTGGACACCAGCTTACCAATTGACGCTTGAATCGCTCCCAATATTCAAACAACGATTCATTTAGAAGTTGCGAGATATTAGGAAATTGTTTCTTCAATCAGGCATAATTTGAAGATAGGAAATAATTCCCGAGAAACCTATGCTTTAATTCCATCTATGAGGTGATACAGCCCAACGGGAGGTATTAAATCTAGTCCTTAGTCGCATCTCTCAGGGAGAAGGGAAAAACCTCAAATTGTAATCCTTCTATGACACTTGGCCCCGGTGGTTTCATGTTGGTGCAAACCAAATGAAACTCCGAGAGGTGTTTGTTGAGATCTTCCCTGTCCACCCCATGGAATGTGGATCATGCCACTCTTGAGCTCACAAGTGACATTGGGCAGTAAGGGTAGGAAGACAATGCATAGGGGTTGATTCTCCAAATTCGAAGACATAAGCTCCCTAGGCTTTCTATTTTCTTCAACCAAAGCTCATCTCTCTAGCTACTTCTACAAAACAAACTGGTCTCTGCGGAACCTCTTCTCTAGCTCTCCTTTTCCTCCATTTTTGACCACCTCCATTTTCATGTTGATAGTGTAGATTTCCTAAGTTTGTGGTATATCTGTGTATTATAAATAAGAAGCCGAACACTACCAGTTCAACAGAGAACACTAGAAAAAATTAGGAGTTATAGTAATAAATATTAAAAAGCTTAACACAATAACCATCTAAAGCTACAAAAAGAATAACACTAATTACAACTACCAACTAGCTATATAAGTAAACAATCAAATTTAAACTAGCATCCCCAGCAGCGGTACAAAAATTTGATCCGCACTCTGCGGCGTCAGTCACAAACCTACCTTTTGGGAGATTAATTACCCGCACAACGCTGGGAGATCAAAGATAGAATTTATATATTGATCCCATGTGTTCACTAAAACCTACTAGAAAGTAGCTAGTGGTAAGTCTGAGGTCATCCACGAAGATGCTAAAATTCAAAACTTAACTAAACACAACTCACAATTGGGCGTCACTCTGATTTTGTGTTAGGAATAGCATGTGCTAAAAACATAGGATTGGGGGGGTTTATCTAATAGCTACTAATCAAGCAATTTAGAGATTAAACTATCAAGCTCATCCTATCGGGGTACACCGAGAGTGTCTTACACCTCGTTCGGGCTAATGTCTTCCCTAACATGAACATTTTTGTAGGATGACCTAATCAAACTAGGCTATAACAATTATAATAGTACTCTCGATCATAAGTGCATGCACTCACAAAGTCAGTGCTCAAGAACCTACAACATGCCTAACCCAACACTCCCTAGGTAACCATTATGGCTATCGCGATAACATATCATATATGAAACTACATTGCATCATAGGATATATATATATATATATATATATATATATATATATATAACATTCATCTCACAAGAATAATAAGCACAAGTCTAACATGTATATTCATAAGCATAAAAGATGGAAATGTCTATATTTAGAATCTCATAAAATCATCACCTAGTCAAGAATACAAATAAAATCCCCATGTAATTACACTACTTAAAGGAAATTGAACCCCGTTCAATCATTATTTTCAATGCCATAGGCATGAACTACGAAATAGTAAGTGAAAAAAGAAGAGTTAGTCTGTTTATCTCTCTACCTACCCTTGAAACTAGAATTATAATAACGATAGGTGGATAAAATCTAGTAGACTATTGCCTCTATATATAGTACGTAGAAATGAGCCTTAGATAAGCTAGAAACAAAGGGAAATCCTACCAGTCGCATTGGCACAAGTTGTACAATATCACACGGCCCATGCAAAAGTATATTGCCTGACCAAAGTGATCATGCAGCTTGCATAAAGTCACGCTGGCTGGTGGCTGGAAGGCATTCTTGGTGGTCTGATTGGCGCCACCCATATAGAATATTGTGTACTACTGTCCGGAGTAATAATCATCCGCTTCTAATGGCACATCCATGCAATAAGGCGTGGAGAGTGGACTTAAGGTCCGTGTCTTCACGTTCAGAGCGCATGGGCAATGCAAAGAGGCTCAACCCGTGTCTGGACTTCCCTCTATGCGACAGATAGAGGGAAGTTTTGACCATTGTCCACACCACGTGTCACAAGCACTAGAATAGGTTTTAGTTGTATTTTATTAAATCGATGATCGAAATGAAAATAACCATATTAGGAAAATATTCCCTAAGTGTTAGTTTATATTGTTAATTCTTTTGATCATTTGCATGATAGTAGTTGTTATTGCAAACTCCCCCCAAAGACTGTTTCACAACACTGTTTATTCCTAACACGTGGTCGGATTGACAACCCGGTCACGGTTGTGTTTAGTTATTTATTAGATTCCGGACATCTCCGTGGATGACCCCGGTGCTTCCCACTATCTACCATTCTTGGTAGTATAGTAGTAGGAATGAGAGCAACATATAAATCTTATCTTTGACCATTAATAGCTTTGAAAGGCTCTTCTCGTGTTTTTAACGATGCTTGGGAGGGGGCGGATCAAATATCAATTACATTAACGGTTTCTTAGTGGAATGCAAGAGATTCACCCTCGTAAGATGGAAATTTTACAACCTATACAAATCATTTATGGTTTCCGCTGTCAGTTGCACCATTTTACCTCTACAGAATGCCTCAACCTACCTAGGACCACACGTCAAATAAGCATAGAACTCACTTTCTATGCTGAGGTTAAACATTGCAGGTGTGTCACAAAATTTCTCCCATCCAAGTGCTGTGATAGAATCTTCAAAGGAGGGAGATGCTTTTATTCCTCTCTCCGGGAAATGTCGCCTTGTTCTGTAAGTTTGTTCGATTAGCCTTCCCTGCTTCGACACGAACCTCTGCTCTTGATGCATAATATTGGATTGCATCTCTGGAGAGGAAGGAGTGGATTGCGTGATCTCGTGAACGAAATTTTCGGTGCCAATTCCGACAAATTTCACTCAAGCATTTTAACAAATACCTTCCATGTATCATAAAAGACATAAACAAAGCTAATGTTCATATACATCAACAAACTCTAAAAGGAAATCACTTAAAGCCTAGGTATAGAGATATGTAACTAATGAACATTAAAACTATATACATAATTGCAACATCGAGCAAAGTTTCTATTGCAAAGCTTACCAACATTTAACCAAAAGCATTAGATTCATGATAAATAATCTTGTAGAATCATGAATAAACTTTGTAAGTAAACTTACCTTATTGTGTTAGAAATCTTGGGTGGATGTATTGATGGTAATTATTGGGTAGATATCCTCTCAAAATTTGTGAATTGGAAGATGGCGAAAACACCGATTTGTCAATTTTTTTACACATATAAAAAGCTAGCACCGGTACAAACGTAGGAAACCAATGCCTGTATAGGATAAAGTAGTTGCCTAAGCCTGCTTTAAATCAATATTTTTGATCTTTTTTTGAACCTGAAAGAAAAGAAAAAAATATGGTTATGTTTGGCATAACTGTGCTTATAAGCAAAGCTGTCTTATTTTGAAAGCAGGGGAAACCAACTTCTACTTTTCCCCCAAAAATAGCTTATGCTAAATTTTTTGATTTTTAGCACTTTATCAAACACCACAAGTTCTTTGCTTATAAGAAAAACAACTTATAAGCTCTTCCAAACAGAGCCTATATTATGAGTACACAACATCGATACCAATACAAGTGCTCGAAATGAGAATTACCGGTGCATATATATCATGAAGAACCTGCCTAAGCCTGCTTTAAATCAAATTTTCAAAGTTTTTTCCAACCCGAGAGGAAAGGGAAAAAATATATTCTAAGTACACAGTAGCGGTACAAATAATAGTGCCGGAAATGACAAATACAAGTGCCCCTACAAGACCGAGAAGCTACCTAAGCCTTTTTAAAACCATTTTTGTGATTTTTTTCAAACCCGAGAGAGCAAAGGGAAAAATATTCTAAGTACACATCGCCGGTACAAATAACGGTACTGGAAATGAGAAATATTAGTGCCTCTACAAGATAAAGCAGCTGCCTATGGCTCCTTTAAATCAATTTTTCGTATCTTATTTTCAACACGAGAGTAAACTACAAAAATATATTCTAAGTATACAACACTGGTGGTGTCAATGACAAATACCGGTGCCTATGATGAAACATAACACATACCTTTTTTTCCAGCACCGGTTTTGGATACTATTATCGGTGCTAGTTCTCATTTCAACTATTTCAAAAAAGTTATAATGAAGGAGAAAATAGAAGAGCGCGACACTACACTTCAGATGAACTTAACCCTAATTCATATTTTAACATCATTATATTAAATATATTGAACACTAGCCAGTATTCAAAAGTATAATGCTAATTACATTTATAGTGATAACATGCACTATCTTTTCCTTTTCAAGAAAACATCATCCCCCAATATTTGACCGCTCTCATAAACCCATAATCAATCTCAATGTGACCACCTACCTACTAAAACTCCAACCATATCCTCTAAACTTGGAAATATATATGAGAACTTAGGATATTCTGCTTGAACGAGCTAGCCAATCTCATATTCGAAGTAGAACTCCATCCCATGTAGGACGATATACCACTTCTCATTGCTAGGATTCCAGACACAAAAAACATGGTGTGCCTGGACAACAAAGATGAACTTGTCATCCTCAAACCCAACTCGAGTAAGGTCCACTAATGTGAAACCCATGGGTTTCTCCGTATGAACCCCCGACTCCATTATCAACCCACCTTCACTTGAAAATCACAACTATGAACTCAATATAGTCGAACTCCCAAATTTACTTAATCACCCGTAAAAGGCCATCATTGCTACAGTAGGGTTTTTGCCTTTCTTCCTCGACTGTCACATCGATTTAGATTCAATGTAAACTCCATTGTTCTACGTTGTGCTCTTGCTGTCCTTTTCAGCCATTTAAAAAGTAAAACCATTAATATCATGCCCTACATACATATCTTCTAATAGTGCAGTTTAACTTTCTTACAAAGGCACGAAGTTTACTAGGCATGCCATTTACATTGCAGCGATTATAAATCCAATTAGGGGATGTGGAAGAATGATCTGGCTGTATATTTTTTGAAGGCCAGTCCGGTTATAGTGCTTGTAAATAGATTGTTTTTCTCTACAATTCTGTAACATGTAAAGTTGAACTGTTATTAACTCAACATAAAAGGGTGTATTAAATGTACTTTTGAACGTGCAACCCCATTCTTCTGACCAAAGTGCGCTTATTCCAGTAATCTAACCGATTTCTTACCGACTAAATTTGAAGTACAGTATTCAATGATCTCTTCGGTCACGTACGTTTGCATAATGATCGCATTAGGACGGCTACGATTGTGAGCGTAACCTTTGAAAACACCCATGTGCAACTCAAAAGGGGTACATCCAATGCATTCCCACAGGACCGCATAGTCGAATTTCCCTAACCAAATGAATGAAAAGATGAACCATTATGTCAGAGAAGGACGGAGTAAAGTAATTTTCCAACTTACATGATACAAGAAAACCTCTCATTCCAATATATCAAGCGCTTGCCTACTTATATTCTTCAAAAAATAGAGTTGAAGAAGAAACATAGTCGCATAATGCTTAATCGCACATCCTCCTCCATAACACCACGTATGGTAACAGGAAACAATTGTTGTATAAGAACGTGACAATTATTATATTTCAAGACGTTCATACTCAAATCATCATTCACAAAGAGACTAACATTAGAAGAGTATCTAGATGGTACCTTGATTCCAAGGATACACTCGCAAACTGATCTCCTCTCATCTACTGTCAGATTGTACGGCGTAGGAGTCACTTCTCTCTCCTTCCCTCTCACTTCCCTCTCACTTCCGGGGCTAGGTCCGACCGAATTCCAAACTCCAAAAAATCCTTCCAAGCATTTAAGTTATCTTCCTTCTTCCCAAGAATATTGAGTAAGGTACCAATCTAACTCAATATGCATTACATCCAAATAGTAGCAAAAGTCCAAATGCTCCTATTATGGTAAATCAAACAAGTCGACCTCTTCTTCCATGGTCCTTCAGGCGCTGCACCCGCCTTCTTCATATTCTTCCCAAGATCAACATTCAATTTCTTCACCTTGTTGTAGTGTGACGTATGGCATACGAGACATGCCACCTCTCTCTCCTAGTCACCCCTGTACAATACACAATCCTTGGAACAAGCATGTATTTTTTCATACTCCAATCCCATCGAACAAAGAATTCTCATCGCTACATAGAGGCTATCCGGCATCCCGTTACCAAATGGAAGCTTCTCATTCTTGCAACTTGTTCATTGTAGTGTCACTCCATTTACCAACACCTTTCAAATTAAATAATTCCATCAAACATGACATCACTGTATCCTTCTTAATGCAACCTGGATACAACGATCTATCATTCTCACCTAAGAAATTTTACAAAACCTTGGGCCTCCCCATAAATTCATTGACAACCTTCTCACACATATCATCTAAATTTAAGTCTCTGAAACATTCTTCTCCGCTACCTACAACCACTTCCAGCGGTGCCTTCTCACCATGCAACATCCAAACCAAATAATATTTTTCAAACCCTCTCCTAACCAAGTGAAGTTTCATGATGTCTCTATAACCACTACGGCTACGATTCTTGCAATCACGACAAGGTAATAACACTCACTTGTCAAGACCAAATGCGTGCTCTAAAACTCCTCCACAAAATCAACATATTATTTGCTCAACCAACTAACATTCCAATACACATGCTTACGCCTCTCAATTGCACGTTCCATCTCTACGAATTAACGAATATACGACAATTATAGTTCCACTACATGATCGTGGCTACGCAATATTCTAAACATTCAAAATAAAATCAGAAAACCATACGTACAACTCACACCACAACATTCAAAACTTTCACATTTCTAAACATGGTATTAATGACATCAAGAAATCTAGAAAAAAATCATATTTCTTTCATGACTACAAGTATCATGAACATGATCAAACACACAAAATATATACATACAAACCATTTGTGACATATTCCATCATTAATAACATGCAAAACAATTTAAAAATAACCTTTGTGGGTTTTCATTTGAGCATTCAATGTCAAAACCCTCCAAAACACCATTAATGACCTTCTCCCCCCAAAATCTCACTTTTTACCCGCCAATGAATAGTGGTATGTGAGCATCAAATTCTCTTCTAGCACCGGTATTATACCGACATACCGATGCTAGAAAATTTCCCACCAATATTTTGTCGGGTAATTCCAATTCCAAAACATGTTAGGTCCTTTTTACCCTACCAGAGGTGGAATTTATAATAATACCATCCACTTATTGTTGGGACCCATTTACCTGGCACCGAAATAACGTTTTCCAGTGCTAACTATTTGCAATAGACACTGGATTTGTGGTTTCAGACCAGTAATATTATTTCCCCTCCATTTTTATACACGCCAAAAACACTATTACTCACATAGATACCTTTCTAGCACTGGTTCTGAGCACTTTTTTCATCATATACCGGTGCCATATTCCATTTTAGGTGCTGGTTTCAGGCGATAGTATCCAGATTCTGGTGCTAAAAAGGGGCACTGGCACCGATTTCCATGATTTTTGATAGAAAACCAGTACCTTACATCATTTCTTCACTGGTATTTACCTCTAAGGGCCAATGTACTGATGCCTGTGTACCTATTTTCTTGCAGTGATTCTCATTGTGACAATCACGAGACTTCAAACCAACAAAGTTGAACTCCTCAACCGACAAGCATGTACTAATGTTGGATGAATACACTTGCAAAACAATAATACTACTAAGTGTCTCACAGAAAGGTTTCTTCTCCGATTGAGACATTGAATAAAATGCAGGGTGCAAGTATCAATTTTCACTGGAACTCAGTGGCCCTAAGTTCTTAATTCCCATCTAAATCAAATTTGACCAAGCCTGAACCCCATCCTTTGTTTTCTCCAGGGGTATTCAACAATTTCCCGACCAAAGAATCATACACATTATTCTTAATGTGAATAACATTGAGACAATGTCTGACATCCAAATGCCCCCAATAGGGCAATATGAAAAAAATAAGCATTTCTTCCAACTCTCACCCTCGAGCACTTTACGTTTCTTCTTTCCAAAGTCATTCGGTAAATTCTTCACTATTTCAAATATTTGGGTGCCTGTTCATGCAACTAGTGCTTCTCTACCCTTTGCTTCACCATTGAACCATTTTCCCCCAATTTCCATGGATGGTCCTTCGGAAGAAATCTGCGATGACCTTGATATACAGTTTTACAACCATGCTTCAATTGGTGATAATCGGTTCCTTTTCACACACAGGACAAGAAAAGTGACCTTTCACTGAGTAACTGGACTAATTACTATAGGCTTGGAAATCATTAATAGTGAAAAATAACATTGCTTTCAATGTAAACAAAATTTCAACACTACTGTCATATGTTCGAACCCCCCTCATTAAACATAGTCAACAAATCCCAACAAGAGAAGCATGATACACATCTATGTCATTACTTGGTTGCTTAGGACCGGAAATCATAACAGATAACAAGACATACTTAAGTTTCATTGTTAACAATGACGGAAGGTTGTAGATAACCAACATAACAGGCCAAGAACTATATGTACTACTCATATTACCAAATGGATTCATTTCATAAGTACATAGGACTAACCTCAGATGCCAGGATTCTGAGTTAAACTCAGGGTAAAGAGCATCAATTTTTTTCCGTTGCTCACATCATCTACTGGTCAATCCCTCTCCGTGTACAAACACAAAAAAATTGCATCTCCCTTACACACAAATAATTTCTGCAATCTAGGAACGATTAGGAGGTACCAAATCACTTTTTGCCTGTGTTTTTTCTTTGATTTAGTTAACACTTCCGCACCAACCGCAATTGCGCCCCTCTTAAACTTTTAGCGAGACTCACCACATACCCGAGATGATTCTTGATTTTCACCATGTTTCCCCAGTAAAACATGCAATCATTTGGGCATACATGAATTATTTATCAGTTCCAATCCCATCGGGCACATAACTTTTTTCGCGACATACAACCTATCCGGCATAAGATTACCTTCAGGGAGAAATGTCCTAAAAATACCAGAGTTTCAATCATCGACTTATTGGTTCACGCAAACTTTGCCTTCAAATTCATTATCCTCAGAATCACACTTAGTACCAATTTTTTAAACCATTGTACAATGATGTCTCCTTGTCGTCAATTAAAGCTTGTAAGAAATCTGGTTTACCTTTGAAATATCTTGCATTATCCTCCACCATTTTGTCAAATTCAGTATTCTCATCGAACTCATGTTCCACATCCGTGTTATTCATTTCAATTGTACGAGACGTTTCACCAACTTCCCCATGACATACCAAAGAAGTGTAGGTAGTTTGAAACCTCCTCATTATGAGACGTTGCCGCAATTTTTTCCTTACTAAATAAACATTATTTCTAAAATCTTTACACGGGCATCGTGCTCACAGAAAACCTTTTTTGGAGGCATCTTCAAATGCTGACGTAAGAAATATTTCAACCAATGGCATGTAATTGGGTGATTTTCTAAGATCATTGCCAATATGTTCATTCCAATCAATTATCCTATAAGTCAATTACAATGCAACTCATTAGCATTCTTATAACAATAATCATAAGCAACCACTAATAAACCTATCTACTAACCCTAAGTCAACATTTATGCACATAAAACCATAATTTCAATATAATGTCTAGCAATAAATTCATATAGAAATTACCTTCTCCAGTGGAAAGTGATTATCCTTTATGTATTAACTTAACTTTGTCATCAATGGACTACAAATGGAAGAAAACACTCAACTTTGATTGTTTGTGTGATTTTAAAGAATTGAGCGCATTTTTTCCTTATATACAAAGTTGGTTCCAAACTTGGAACCCACTTGGACCATTAATTTCCCACAAAGTAAACATTGTTCCGAGTTCGTAACATTGAACCAAATTCAATTATGAGTATGTAAACACAATCAACCTTTTGTACAGGGTTGGGATACCTTCTTACAAACTGGAAGGCATATCGGGGCTCTTTTATGAACTCGAAACCAAGTCAATCAAAGGCGGTTTGACACAACCATCTTTAACTCCTCAATTCGAGACAAACCCGCCTTTAAAATGATTTAGCTCGAGCCGAACAGGGTTTCCAAACTCGGAACCCCTTTCGTAAGGCTGTTTCGCTTTCTTTTTCCCAAACAGCCTTCTATCTCCGCCTTTAATAGAATGGTCTCTACTAATGGCTTTAACATATGTGTTTGGAACATTAGAGGGATTTTTAAAAAAGAGCACAAAGCAGGGTAAAAGATTTTAAAAAGAAATATAGCATTGATTTATTTTAGTTATTGAACCATTTTTAAAATAATAAAAAAATCAAAACATAGCTTTGAAACTGGGATACAATCATCACTATTTTGATCCAAGCTAGAAGGAAAATTTGGATTTTCTAGGATGATAACTTTATAATGCAGGTTAAGTCCATACATGATGAGTTTGTCTTAACTTAATTAAGGCATGTAACTTTTACAACTTCAGATGTAACTTAATTACTATCCTGATCCTTAATTAGCTAGGATTTGAATAGTAATTCTTATGTTATTTAGCCCAGTCTCCTATCTATTACATGCATTTTACTATTTAAGATGTAACTTAATTAAGGCATGGATACATGATGAGTTTGTCATAACTTAATTAAGGCATGTAATCATTATTGGATAAGAGATATTGGATAATGATCCGTTGGATTAATGGATAAAAATGAGTTGTAATTGTTGGGTTGAATTGAGTTAGATAACAGGTTACCCATTGGATAATTTTATATCAGGTCGGGTTGGGTTAGGTAACGGGTGACCCGTGGATAATTTCTTATAATAGCTCAATAATATTTTTACAAGTTCCGGTTAAAATTTCAGTATATTGGGTAAACTGATAAATGACTCAAGTGACCTATTGGGTCAAAACTAAATGACCCGTTCGATAAAAGTCATTTAGTTGGGTTGTAAATGAACCAAGATGTAAATCATGGGTAGCAGTGTAAATGAACCGAACTATTCGCGAAAAACTGGCGAACAATTCGGTCAAAACTCGACTCGAAGTTGATTTAACTGAGCTCGAGCCAAACTTTTATAGTTCGAGCTCAAACTCACTAATATTGTTCGTAAAGATCGTCGAGCCAATATAATATATATAATATATTTTTATTATTTATAATATTTTATCATCTACATAAAAAAATAAAAATAAAAATATTTAATCATGGTTCGAGTTAGAAATCAAGCAAAATTCATTTCATTCAAATTCGAGTTCGAGAAAAAAAGTTACCGCCTTGATTGAACTCAAGTCGAGCTTAAACTTGCATTGAGAGTTCTTTGAGTTTGTCTCGACTCATTTACAACCATAATTTATTCGAGATTAAACTAAATTAATTTCATTCACACTCGAACTCAACCAAAAATTTTACTAGCTTGATCAAATCGAGCCGAGATTGAAATTAAGATATTTTAAAACAGCCAAGTTTTACTTAAGAGTTGTTCGAATTTGGCTCGAGGTTAAGATATTTTAAACCACCCGAGCTCGAATTCAATTTGACCAAACTCGAGCCGAGATCGAATATTATTTGAACTAGAGCTCAACTAATACTATTCGTTAATTTCGTCAAGATGATCGAGCCAACATGATTTATATATTACATGTTTTATTAAATATAATATATTATTATATATGTAAAAAATAAAGAAAATTAATCATGGAACGAGTTGAGCTCAAACACGAGTTCGAGTCAAGATTTTGAAGACTCGATCAAACTCAAACACAAAATCAAGCCAAATTAGTTTCACTCGAACTAAGATTTAAGAGGTTCGATCGAAGTCGAGCTCGAGATATTTTAAATGAGACGAGCTGAAACTAAGAGTTTTTCGATCTCGATCCGACTTAACGACTCGGGCCTGGAACACGGCCGATAGGCCAGATTAAAAGTTTTAAATATGACTAATTTTAACTCATAACCTGTCCCTAGTAAGTCAAAGTTGAAACTCAAATCGACAAACTCGAGGCAGAGGAAGAAGAATAGAGGAAGAAAATGTTGAATGATAACTTATTGAGTTAGTTACATACTGACCCATTGGATAATGAATTATTGGATAATATATTTTAACCCATTGGATCACATGAGTTATCTCATGGGTTATCCATTTAATGACCCAACTCATTATGATCAAACTCATTTTCACCCATTAATAAATGGGTTAATATTATAGTGACTCATATAATAATGGATTAATTGAGTTTTGATAATGAATTTATCCAATTAACCCATTTGATAGGCCTAGTAGTATGGTGTCTCAAAAATCAACTTTTGTAACTTCTTACATTAGTGATGTCATTAATAGTGTCAAAATACTAGTAAATTCGAGGGTTTGATGAGGTTAAATTTGTTAGATTAAATTACTATATATGAAAATTTACAATAGTAAATTATTTATGATGTAAACTAAAAATAAAAATAAGAAATTTACTGTGAAACGTAAGAAGAGATCATAACTTAAATTCATTTGATTGAAGTGTAGAATTTCCTCCAATTTCATATGTATGTAGTAGAAACAAGAAAATTAAAACTCAAAATTGTAGGACGTGGTGATGGGCAAAGGAAACAGAATAGAAAAGTCTATAAATCAATCGAGAGTTATGAACAAGGGCAAAGGCTGCAATTAAAAAGTACGAAGTAGAGTAAATGCGTCTCTCCTTCGCCTTGAACTTAAAAGAAGAACTACTTGTTCGATCGAAGTCGAGCTCGATATATTTTAAACGAGACGAGATGAAACTAAGAGTTTTTCGATATCGATCCGACTCAACGACTCAGGCCTGGAAAACAACCGATAGCCCAGATTTAAAGTTTTAAATATGACTAATCTTAACTCATAACCCGTCCCTAGTAAGTCAAGGTTGAAACCCAAATCGACTAACTCGAGGCAAAGGAAGAAGAATAGAGGAAAAAAAATGTTGAATGATAACTTATTGAGTTAGTTACCTACTGACCCATTGGACAATTACTTATTGGATAATATAGTTTAACTCATTGGATCACATGAGCTATCTCATGGGTTATCCATTTAATGACCTAAATCACTATGATTCAACCCATTAAAACTCATTGATAAATGAGTTAATTGTATAATGACCCATATGATAATGAGTTAATTGAGATTCGATAATGAGTTTATCCAATTAACCCATTTGATAGGCCTAGTAGTATGGTGTCTCAAAAATCAACTTTTGTAACTTCTTACATTAGTGATGTCATGAATAGTGTCAAAATAAGCAAATAATAGTAAATTCGAGGGTTTGATGAAGGTAAATTTGGTAGATTAAATAATTATATATATGAAAACTTTACAATAGTAAATTATTTGTGATGTGAACTAAAAATAAAAATAAGAAGTTTAATGTGAAACTAAGAAAAGAGTATAACTTAAAATCATTTGATCGAAGTGTGGAATTTCCTCCAATTTCATATGTACGTAGTAGAGACTAGAAAATTAAGACTCAAAACTGTAGGACGTGGTGATGGGCAAGGGAAACAGACTAGAAAAGTCTATGAATCAATCGAGAGTTATGAACAAGGGCAAAGGCTGCAATTAAAAAGTACGAAGCAGAGTAAATGCGTTTCTCCTTTACCTTGAACTTAAAAGAAGAACTACTTGTTCCAAAAAGGAAAGAAATCCTAGGCTTCATCACCTAAACGTATTGTGGTGCCCACCCTGGTCCTCTCTCTACTCTCCCTCACTCTTAAATCCCAAAGAAATACTCGAAAGATCTACCAAAGACAGGTCCTCAAATTCATTTTCTTCGTAAGAACTTATATACGCTTGCCCCCGGAAATCTTTTCACCAGATCAAAATTTTGTTTTTATGTCATGGACATGAACCCTCCACAGCTCCCGATAAGCAGTACAAACATTCCATGGGATGTTTCTTTCGATACGCTGTGGCCTATCAACTTTGAAAACCCCCACATCCCCTGTTCTTCATCTTCATTAACCCAGCAAGTGGTGGGCGGTCAGCAGGAGGAAGAAGAGCAAGAAGAGCTGGGAGCAATGAAGGAAATGATGTTCAAAATGGCCTCAATGGAACCTGTGGACATTGATCCGGCAACCGTTCCTAAGCCCAGAAGGCGAAACGTGCGCATCAGCGACGATCCTCAGAGCGTGGCGGCCAGGCATCGCAGGGAGAGAATCAGCGAGAAGATCCGGATTCTGCAGCGACTGGTGCCGGGTGGAACCAAAATGGACACTGCATCCATGCTGGATGAAGCCGTTCGTTATGTCAAGTTTCTCAAGAGACAGATACGCCAACTCCAAGCCAACAATCCGCCTCAGATCCCGTTTCCACCATCCACCACCTCGTCCGCTTTCAACCATGAGGTAATTAATTAGCCGAGATCAATCATAAAAATCTGGGACTCAGGATTCATGTAACCCTAAAGCTTAATTTTGGCCAACTTTTGTTGCTGTGTCCGAATTTATGTTATGTACTAAAAACGGTGTTCGCATCCGACTTGTTGCTCTTTTTCATCGGACGGAGGATTGCTGATTTCTGGCGGATATGTTGGGGGTTCAATAATTATTTGGGGCTGAAATGTGTGTGGCAAAATGATGATCATGTGATTCGGAGAAATAAATGTTTGTTAGGATTTTGTTGACTTGAGGGGCATTAGAATAATCATAACGGTTATCCTGCATCCATTTTTATATAGCCGCACTTTTTCCGGTCTTCATGTCAGAAAGTTCATCCATCCCATTCCATCCCGGGAACTGGAACCATGACGTTAATGCGACGATGACGTTAAAGCAAAAACTTCATGTTTGTGCGTGTGTTACGTATTGCGGTACAACTTGTTTTTTGTCCAGTTTGTTGAAAAGAAGAAAATGTTCAAGATTTGTTGCAGCAAAGCAACGCATTGATTGACGTTAAGTTTTACAGTGTGGATGTTGTTTTTCGTTTTGTTTTCTTTTTTCGCTCTTATGGTTGATTCACATTCTCTGCTACCTTTCTAGTTTGCATTGCTAACATGCTTTCTGAAACCCTAGATTTGTTCATAGAGAGGTTTAGTACTTGTACTAAATTAAATTACACATTTATATTTTCACCATTTTTTAGAATCATATTTGACTATAGATAGATGTATATATATATATAGATGTATGTTAAAGAGCAAGTTGAACAGAATTTTGTGGATTGGAACCAACTAAAAATTTAACCAAGTAAAACAGTTAATATACATGTTTGATAAATAGATAATTGAAAGAGTCAAAGAAATAAACTGTTAAAGTTTAAACTGCAAATTAGAGGAAATTAAAATAAAATTTTCATAAAGTGTTCTTTTAGACAGACTAAACTTTAGGTCATGGTTTATTGTGCAATTAATAAGATGTTTCATTTGGGATGAAGTCTTTTCAAAAATATGTTGATAAATATAGAGATCGACTATGCAATTATCAAAATACTATAAATACCACAAAAATATTTTGCCTTCCATTTTTTCCGCATGCGATCTGAAACCGCCTCTGTCGATCTGAAATCGCCACCCGACTCGCCGGATTTTTCCGAGCTGCTATGGCTGCCGGTTTCCCCTCGGTTTCCACCGGATTTCTGCTGCCTCCGCCTCCGTTTTCTGTCGCGAAACCGCCGATTTTTGTCAGTGTTTCTTCTCCTCTAGAGAGCTCGTCAAATGCTCCGTCGTGACGTGCCTTAACTCGCCCGTGAGCCGATTTGCAGTGAATCTCTAGTGATTTTCCGCTTCGATGCCACGAGAAGCCTCAAGCTTCGTCTCTGCAACGACGATTCTCCGAATATTCGAATATGTCTCAGCTTTGGCTCTTCGACGACGAGTTACTTTAAGTCAACGGTGAGGCAAGCCAGGCGACGACGAGGAAAGCCAAGAGACGGTGAGGCGAGTAAGTCAACGGTAAGGCGACAGTGAGGCAAGCAAGGCGATGGTGAGCGGTTGCTGTGTCAGGCGCATGAGATTCACGCACTTTGTGGAGAAGATGACGGGCACGTGCAACCAAGCACGAGATTGATGGACAGCGACGGAGGACGGAGGACGGACAACGGTTGAGGTTCGGTGTCAGAGAAGTGAGGTTTAATTTTTGTTTTTTTCTAAGTGATATGGTGAGGTTTAATATTTATTGCCTGAGTATGTGATTAGAAATGTTATTGGGTCTAGTTCTTAGAACTCTAGTTGTTGATATTTTATGACATTTCGTTGATATTCTGCTTTTTTTTGCTGATATTAATAATTTTCATTTCGATGATCATATTAATTTTTTGCATTTTTTTTAAAAAATTGCATTTTTTTCAGACTGCAGATGGCGGGAAAAAGCTGGAGAAAAAATTGGAAAAAAATCCCCTAGAAAATTATTAGCGATGGGTCTTTATAAAAATTATTAGACATAGGTTCCTGTAAAATTATTAAAGATATGTCCATGGAGCTAATATATAGGTAGAATTACAGAAAAGCCCCTGCCTAAAGTTTAGGCTGTCTCACAAGAAACAATCTCTAAAACTTTTGGACTGCAATAATTGGGTCATAAACTTATAACTACTGAACGTTGTTTAATAAATTTTTAATATTGCAATTAAAACCTTTTACATTTCTATAATTCTAATTCCACCCCGTCTATCGAAAGACTATCTTTTCCTAGATTTTGCATATTCCTTATACAACCCTTGATTATTTTTAAATGCTTTATGCTAATATTTAATTTTTAATATTTATTTAAATTTCAAATTTAATCAAGAAACTATATCAAAAATTAAATAATATTTGTAACGGATATTGTCACTACTGCAGGACGGGGCCATTATCACCGGTATTTCATCATAATTGCACCGGTATTTTGGCCCCCCAAAACACCTGTATGTAAGTATAGCGCTGAACACGGTGGTTACATAGGCACAAAATGTTATCACTACTGCAGGACAGGATCAATTGCACCAGTATTTTCCCGCAATTGCACCGGTAAAATAGCCCCAAGGAATAACGGTGCTTAAGTATAGCGGTGTACTTGTTTGTTACAAATGCACCAATAAGAAAATACCTGTGTATATATATCTTTACGCACCGATTTACTGTACCAATGCTAGAAATGTAACTACACTGTGTAAAATGAAGAATCACAAAAATTTGTACCGGTGTGGAATTTAAATACCGGTGTAGTTAAGTGGCAAGTTGTGGGGGGCACAGTCACAATTGAACCGGTAAGGTGAATAATATCAGTGTACATTTGTAATAGACATTTGCACCGGTATTCGGTTGATACCTATGTATTGTTGTGAAATACACTTGCACCAGTATCATGAATGACATATTTCCTCTTCATGCACAAGTATGGGGGGAGATTGTAAATGGCAAGCATTACTGGCCATGAACTATGCTTCGATGACCTATTACCGAAAGGGTTCATACCATCGGTACACAAAGACATTCTCAAATTTCTAGGTTCGGAAGAAAACTTCGGATAATCTTATCAAAATTCTTCCACTGGTCCGCATCAACCAGGTGACAAATCATCTCATTATCTCATCATCTTCACAACCTCCCCTATCCACATACCACCTCAAGTTCTTGGCATACTTAGCATTCTTAAACAACCTGTTCAGCCTCAGAATAATCGGTAGATACCACATACATTTTCCAGTCACCCGCCTCCTCACTGACACGACATTCTCTCCACTGACAGCCACATTTCTCCTTTTCTTGTCACCGGAAACATTATATACGGGAGAAACAACCTTATTCTTTAACTCACCCCTATATAAGATACAATCGGTTGGACAAGCATGTATCTTTTCATACTCCATTCCCATCGGGCACAAATTCTCTTAGCCGCATAAAGGTTGTCCGGTATACCATTATCGGCCGGAAGCTTCTCATTCAGAAACTTAAGTAATTTATTCATGCTAGTATCGCTCCATGAACCAACACCTTTCAAATTAAACAAATCCATCAAACATAACATAATTGTGTCTTTCTTCTTACAACCGGGATACAATGGCCTATCCTTCTCATCTAGAAAGTTTTCCAAAACCTCTGGCCTTTTTCTGAATTCATCAACTATCTCCTCGCACATGTCATCCAATTTTTCATCTCCGAAACATTCTCCCCTGACTAACACCTCCAAGGGTGATTTTTCCCCATGAAATGTCCACGCGGCATAATCTGTTGCAAACTCGTTGCTATACAAATAGAGCTCAGCATTTCCTTATTGTCAGTACGATTCCAATTTTTACCATCACGACAAGGACACAATATTCGATTCTCCTGACTAAAAGCATGCTCCAAAAACTCATCCACAAAACCAACATATTCTTCACTCACCCTACTAACATTCGAATACACATACTTATGCCTCTCGATGGCACGATACAAATCTACACATCAATGAATGTGCAACAATCAAAATTCCACACAATTAATAGCAAAACAATTTCATTCCCACATACAAATATTCCATAGATCATTAATACACCACATACACCATTCAACATTAAAATTACCACGTTCTTAACAAACACCACAATATGAGAAACAATAACCAAAGCATTAACTATATCAACCATGAAAACAAATGACAACCAAATATCAACAATGCTACCCCAAACACCTTATGATGATCAAACACACAAGATATATATGTTCTTCACACCAAAACCAAAATTAACCATAAATAACATCCATCAACATATTTTTTTAAAAAGATACCTTTAAGTGTTTTCACAGGAGATCATTGAATATTTTCAAGAACCCTCAATAACCCATTAATAAAGTCTTCTTCCTCATTTTCCCAATTTTAACCCGCCATAAAGGTGGTAGGTGATCATTAAATGTAACATATACACCGTTATATTCACAAAAATACCAGTGCGATTGTCACGCAACCAAGAGCCATGCCTCCACACCGCTAAAAAATAGACCAGTGCAATTATTTTGGGAAATTCCCGCGGTATTTCGATCACTCGCACAGGTAATTTACATTACCGGTGCATGTTTACTTTTTTTTAGCCAAAGACCAAAAAATGGCAGGAAATATGTACAGCGATACTACGTGGACCGATGTATAAGGCTTTAACAGCAGCGCTATTGTACACAGGCAACTAAGGTACCGGTGTCAAACATAATTTCCCAAATTTTTTTTTATGTTTTCCATACACCGGTTTATGCACCGGTACAATAAATTCCGGTGCTTATTTGAGCATACACACCAATACTCAATGTAACATTCATTTTACCAGCGTAAATAATACTATTTAAACTGGCCCGATATCGTTCACATTTTTTACCAGTGCAAAATGACCCTATTTTCAAGTAGTGTATACGCACCGGTACCTATACCGGTGTGACTCATAAAATACCGGTGTAATGTAAATGCATCATTTTTTATCGATGTCATATGGAAATACTGGTGTAGGTATGTATGATATAGGTAGGGGGGGGCAGGATTACAATTGCACCGGTTCAATGTATACCGGTGTAGAAAATTATTTAATTTGTATATTGAAAACTCAGTTTTTCATATCGGCTATGTATACCGATGTATATTAAGTACACCAGTTGTTCAAAAATTTTAACCGGTGCCTTTATGTATATGCACCGGTATTTGTTACACTGGTATATTTTGGTCTTACACCAATATACCAAGAAACCGGTAATTATAATTTTTACACCAGTATGCATTCAATCACAATGCTGCAAGTTTAATATAAATTTCCCATTGTTCAATTTGATTTCCAGTGGGCCCTTCCAGATCATTTCCGATGAAATTACAAATATAAATATTTGGATCGATAAAAAAAATTAGAGTAAGAAAATATAAGAAAGTGTCACGGTATGGAAATATGAATCGGCAAAGTAAGAAATATCCATTTATGAAAAGAGAAAATGTATCAATATGAGTGCAATTAAATAAAAAACCACCCAAATTCAATATCACCATACACCTAAGAAGAGCCCAATAATCAACCTACTATTTCATTCCTATCATCCAGGAGGTGCAACAAAGTATTTGCTTGTTGATGGTACAAATATATCCAATTCTCGCACCATCTCTCGACAACACCCTAAATTTCATAAGCATGGTATGTCCATTGGCACACTGGAAAGATCTGCGATTTAGACACTTACAATATTAGTGAATAATGTTGTTTGTAATTGAAATTATAAATATTAATTTGGGAAATGTGATGTTTACCTTCACAATATTGGTTGAGTTTGTTTGAAGCACGAGTTCTTCCATGAAGATCATGACATAATACCCGCATTACCACGAACCACATTGAGATTGGTACTGTAAATATATAGTATTATTCGTACCCATTTACTAAGTTAATAAATGATGTGGTTGAAATGGAACTTTAAGATTGAATGACTTATGTTTTTGATTTTGATTTTCCATGTGTAGTCGGGTTCCAGTTCTGTCTATCTCTTCTCCCTTGGTACATGCAAGCAAGCCTATGAATAAAGTAAATTAAATCATTACATTGTTTATGTATATTACATAATATATTTAATTTTGTTTATAGTAATGCCTAAAAAGCACCCTATGTTCAATCAAATTGATTGGTTTGTTACCACCTGACAACGTGTCTAGTGTGAAAACCTCCTCCGTGCTAGGACGGATAATGATGATGTACCAATGATCATTGCGGGAAAATTACACCAATTAAATAATGAAATGGAACAGGTTAGAAAGGTAATTGTTAAACTGGGAATTGTTGCTTACATTCTAAGGTAAAGTACAATGTACAACTTGGCTTCTTTATTTACCCGCCCCCTCAGAGGGTCGCTAATAAATAACCTTTTCATGGGAGATCTACTAACTCGAGAGGAGGATGGTTAGGCGTTAAAGATATGAATTTATATGTTGGTCGTGTTCCTACTACCATACTACCAAGGATTGTAGATAACGACAAATATCGGGGCTGTCCACAGAGATGTCAGGAATCTAGTAATCTACTAAACAAAACCATGGTTGGGTCATCAATCCAACCACATGTTAGGAATAAACAGTGTTGTGAAAATAACCATTAGGGAGGGGTGTTCAACTATCAACTACTAATATGAAATCAACGGAATAAACAATATAAACAAGCAATCATGGAATATTTGTGTAACATGGTTAATGTATATTCTGTTCAACGATTTCATCAAATGCAAGAACTTAACCCTATTCTAGTGTTTGTGTCACGTGGTGCGGACAATGGTCAAAATTTCCCCCTATCTGTAACATAGAGGTGCACGTATAAAATATTCTATCAGCCTCGCCTCCGCAACTAGGGGAGTGCAACAACGGCTATGGCACATTCCACAGGTGTGTTTCTCCCCCCGTGCGATTAACTCCCGGGCGGAACACCGCGAACAAAATGAATCATAAGCCTAGAAAATCAAAGGAAGTAGCCATATTATCGATGACTTATAGGATTAAGAAAATAACCCTAGTTTGCTAACTACTCTATCTCTACTCGCAACCCTTCAGACCTCCTTGGTCGGCTAACTGGATGCATGGTCGATTGTGACAATTAACAACGTAAACCTTCGTGCACATGCTTAATTTGAGACTATTGCACCCCAAGTGAATCTAGGTTTCCTTAACCGACGAGTAGCATAAGTGCACCAATATGAAAGTAGACTCGATTGTGTGCCAATAAAGTGTGACTTTCATGCAATTCATAAGAATATTAAAAGCAAGCCAACATAATGATCACAAAATACAAAGAAATAAGTTGATCTACAAATCTCACAAAATAAACATCAACACATGAATACAAATATAATCCCTAAGCTTGATCTATACTCCCTAAGCATTGAACCCAAGTATTTCATTGGATTCAACAATTTTGGGCAAAAGAAAGATAAGATTAAAAGAAAAGAAAAGAAGCTAGAGAAAAGTGAGAGAGTTTTCTCTCTCTAGCCACCTACTAAGATCTTAAAAATGAGCAAAAACTTAAAATCTAATAGACAAAGGTCCATATATATAGTAGTAGGGAATTGGGCCAAAAAATAGGAAAAAGTGGCCAAAACCTTAGCAGCCACAAGGGTTCCGTGCCAGCGTGGGTCACTGGCCCTGGCATAGGCCGTGCTGGATGTGCCAGTGTGAGGCACGTGTCTTGGCGCGGGGCACGTGTCTTGGCACGAGCCACCGACCAAGTCCTCATTTTCTTGTTTCTAATCCGTTTCATACGTCGTTTTGCAGGCCCCATCGGCTGTAACCTTGTTTTCCTCAATACCTCAACATGACCCACGTCATTCTTCACACCCCGTGGGCTGGTTTTGACATTTTTGAGTGAAATGGTGTAGGATGTGTAAACTTGAACATCCCACCCCCATACTTAGCCAATTTTTGGTTTAAAAAGGGGGCCTCGCACTGGATTTTGCATAGCCTTAGCCAGGTGATACGGGCCTGCATATTTATGCTGGTCGTGCTAGGTTTTGGTCCACGCCAACATGTGTGGTCCGGGCCAACCGTGGCTAGTTCGTATGGCTAATTTCTTTGCTCCGTTATGGGTTAATCGTTGGTACGATTTGGGAGTTCTTGAACTCAATTTTATAGCGCTCGAGAAGAAAAACCCCATGGTGGCACCCTCAATTGATGATTATTTTCGGATTTTTCCATAACTCCGTGCAACCTCAAACTTCTGTTTATCATCTTCTTCTTTGGCCTTCTTGAACTTTGACTTTGCCTTTCTTGGTCCCGATTCGTTCTACTGCCATGATTTGAATTGTATGGCCGTCGATCTACTACCATCCTTGTGAATGACCTTTGATATCTCCTATCATTCTTACGAATGGCCTTCAAATATCTACTACCATCCTTGCGGATAGCTTTCTGCCGAAAGAAATTGAAAAAACAGTCACGGGCAACCTACTAATGAGATCAAAGAGGAAGATCTAGTCGCCCGTGAATACAAAATGACCATTAGTCTCAATTAAGTCTACAAAATGCGGGATTTAGACAAGAAATCCAAAAGTGGTCATTAAAACTATTTGTCGAGGAAACCTAACTAAAACTAGCAATCAACCAAAAAAAGATGACAATAAATGTTTTAAATGCATTGGCTAACGCATACATAATGGTGCACATCAATTCCCCCACACTTTCAAAGATATAAGAGAAATGTAGCTTGAAAAGAGAAGTTAGCGAATACGTTCAACTTATTCCCAAGCTACCATAGTTCCCCCAATGAAGTAAGAATCTCACAACTCATACACTCCTCGAAGTCGCTAAAGTAACATAACCATCCCAAAATATTGTGAAGAAAAAGGTAAGCATAAAAGATTAGTGTTGAACTAGCTTATTCCCCCAAAGAAACCCCTGAGGACTATCCAAGAGATGTTGATGATGTAACCGCCAAAGATGGCCAAAAGATGTTGAATTTCCATTTCAAATTTTATCTCAATTTCTCTCATTTTTCCTAGGAGCTCTTTGTGAGTTTCATCCTAGCATTCACACATGTTGAGCGCACCATCTCACATTTTTCCACATGGCCTTTTATTTTTCCTATGTTTTCCAACCTAGACGGGCCTTAGCCTCTCATACCAATGCCTTTCAACTTATCCGGGCTTTACTTTCCATTTTTTTCAAAGTTGCCATTTTGGATTTCCAACTTAGCCGGGTATATATATTTTTTCATTTTTTTCCAATTTTTAAAATTGTTTTTGTGTAGCACAAAATTCCCCAAAGTTGGGCTTCATACTACAAAAGATAGTGAAAAAGAAAAAATTACACCACCAAAGTTGTACATCCCAAAACATTCCCCAACACTAGCAAAAAGTTCACACCACCAAAGATTCCACCAACTTCCTAAAACCAACAAAAAGGACAAACTAAAAAATACCAAAAACACAAAGGAATCCCAAGATGAAAACTCCTAAGTGTTTCACTACTTCCTCCTTCACACTTGAAATTTTCATTGTCCCTAATGCATTGAATCAATAAATATCATAAGTGGGAGAGAGAAATTTAGAGAAGCTCACTCAAGTGACCCCCAAGGGTTCCTCCTTAAGTGTTGAATTTTGTGCCTCCTCATTCTCTCTTCTTGACATATCTCATGCCGCTAAATAGGAAAGATATCTTTGAAACCATCTAGCTTCGAAAGATGAAGTCTCTCAAGCACTTTCCCAATGGCCTTTTCTTGAGCATCCCAGCTCTCATCCACGATAGCAAACCCTTCCTTCATTTCCGCTAAATGGAATCCATCCTAGACCCCCCAAATGTTCATGATGTCCTCCATAGAATCAAGTCGCATCCCAAAGTCATTCAAATGAAAACTCATCCCACTTACTACTTGACCGATATCGTTTAGAATCTTGGTGGAACTAGCAAGTTGCTACCTGAAGATATGAAACTGATCAAGAATGTTGGCGAGTAGGCTAGTGCGTCTAGGAAGCGCTCTAACTGGGATTTCATTGTCATCCTTCTCGATGTCTATATCTGGGTTTGATGGGATTCTGTATAAATCTTTCTCAAACCTCGGATCAGGGGCTATGAAAAGGTCCTCGAACATCATATCTTGATTGATGTTGTGTAATGTGGTTTGGGTAGAATCACAAAATTGCACAACAAAGAGCCACCATATAGCTATACAAATCGATCCTCAAAATTCATAGTGACCATCATCCCCACTTTCACAAGCCTGTCCATCGTTTACCATGTCCCTGAATGACCCAAATTTGCCACCGCCAATGGGGAAGGAGATGAATTGCCCAATTGTTGGGCTAAGAGTCCACCCATGCCTCCCATAGAAATATTTCCACCTTTCTTATTCCCCATTGCAAGGCACTCATCCACAAATACCGCAATCATGTTGGGGTAAAGGTTTTCCTCCGGGGTCATCGCCCAAAGAACATTGACATCCAACCCCGGGCATTGGGAAATTTCACCATAACAAAATATTCCCATAGCTAATAGTCGCTGAATGTAATGCAATGTTGGGTTGACGATTAACATACTCTTGCAAAGGTGCTTCCTTGTCGGTGATTCCTTAGTACCTCTTTCCCGTACTTCCACCTAAATGCGTGAACGATATCCTGGTGTGTCATAGTGTACTCGTTGTTGTCTAAGTGGAATTAGATGAATCTCCTCATCTCACTGTCATTCTTTTACTCCAAAGTTTCCAAGAATTCTGAAGTTCATCAAATGTAGGTCTTTGAGTGCTTGTCCAAGAAACCCTCTAGGGCTATCCTACTAAGCAAGTATGTGACTGGCTCGAGTGGACCCAGGGCTCCCAAAGTTTCTTTACAAGCGAAATTTGTTTCCATGTTATTCCTCTCTGGGTAATTTAGGTACCTCCACCTCCGGCCCGCATCCTCGGAAATTTTGATCAAACTCATGAATTCATCAATAATAAGTGCGGGGTTGGTAGGAAGGGGATTTACCAGCCTCCGATTCACAACTTTGGCTAGTTTCTTCTCTTTGTCACCCCCAGAAGATGTGCACCTCTCTGACCTAGCTATTTTTATAGGAATCCTCTTCACACGAATAAAAAAGTGGTAATTTAAGGATCATAAAAAGGCATGCATCAAGACTTATTCACAGGGAATACTTCTTCCCAAATAGCCACAACATTTCCAAAACATGTTTTCTTCACATATGGGCTACTGGATCAAGAAGCTTCCTTTCTAAAAATTCGACCAATTCCATCAAAAGTATCATGCAATTAAAAATTATACCTTATACATCATCACATTAAGCGTGACTTTCATGTAATTCATAAGAATATTAAGAACAAGCCAACACAATGATCACAAAACACAGAGAATAAGCAGATCTATAAATCTCAAAAAATAAACCTCAACACATAAATACAAACTTAATCCCCAAGCTAGATCCCTACTCCCTAAGAACTGAACCCAAGTATTTCGTTGGATTCAATTTTTTCAGGCAAAAGAAAGATAAAAAGATGAAAAGAAAAGAAGCTACAGAGAAGTAAGAGTGTTTTCTCTCTCTAGCCACCCACTAATATAAAAAAGAGAGCAATAACTTAAATCCTAGTAGAAAAAGGCTCTTGTATATAGTAATAGGGAGTTTGGCCCAAAAATAGGACTAAAAAATGGCCAAAACCCTAGTAGCTATCAGGAGTCCGAGCCGGCGCTGGCACAGGCCATACAGGCACGGGGTACGTGTCCTAGAATGAGCTTTGCCAGATGTACTGGGCACGCTTTGCATCACCTTGCATGGGCTGCCGGTCGGGTCCTCATTATCTTGTTTCTTATCCGTGCCATGCATCGTTTCGCGTGCCCCATCGGTTGTATCCTTGCTTTGCTCAGTACCTTGGCATACCCTACATTATTCTTCACTCCCCGTGAACTGGTCTTGACATTTGTGACTTGAAACAGCATGGGATGTGTAAAACAGAACATCTCACCCACATACTTAGCCATTTTTTAATTGAAAATATGGGGCTTTGTGCTGGATTTTGGCACTGCCTGTGCCAGGTGATACGAGCCATGCCGAGGCCAATGCTATCTTTCGGTTTGTGCCAAGTATGTGTTGTCCGTGCTGGCCATGGTTGGTTCATATGGCTAACTTCTTTGCTCCGCTACGGGTGAACCGCTGGTCTGATTTGGACGTTCTTGTAGTTGATTTTATATCACTCGATAAGACAAATCCAATTATGACACCCTCAAGTGATGATTATTTTTGAATTTTTCCTAGAACACCGTACCCTTAAGTGGGACTACTCAATTCCTTGCGAATGGCCTTCAATATTGTCTACCATTCTTGTGAATGGCCTACAAATATCGACTACCACCTTCTCAGATGGCCTTCCACCAAAAGTAATTTAAAATACCATTACGGACAACCTTCTAATGAGATAAAAAAATAACGATCTAGGCACCGGTGAATAGAAAGTGTCCATTATTCTCAATTAAGTCTACAAAGCGCGAGATTTAGATAAGAAAACCAAAAGTGGTCATCTAAACTATTTGTTGTGCAAACCTAACTATAACTAGCAATCAACCAAACAAAAGATGAAAATAAATGTGTTAAATGCATCGGCTAACGCATGCATAATGGTGCACATCAGTTATCTTCATTATGTTCTAAACATCGCCAAAACTCTTTTCGACCTTCATTTCATTGTTTGTCAAGCCTCCCTTGTTTGAAGGACAAAATTGGATTCGGAGGTGCCTATTACAGTAAGGACATTTAAATAATGGAATCTTAAATGATTAAAAATATAAGTATGCATGTAAGGTTCGAAACCCACCCCATGCACACATCTATTTATGCATTATCAATCCAAGTCATTGAGTGGAAGTTTCCGAGCTTGTTGCCGAAATTGACCAATTGATCTATACCCACATCGTTTGTGTACTTAACAGCAATATCGATAGTCTAAAAACCCGGAAGAATGTACAGTCATTATTTCCTAGTATTTCCAGTACTGCTGCATTGCAATCCATGATATACCTCTCCATAAGTGGGTAGTCTATTAATTTTTGCCTGTTACGAATCTACGGGAAATGTTATACAAAATGGATGTAAATATGACTTGAAATTTTTGGTCATATATACAGAATCTGTATGGTTCTTGTATTAAAAAGTGGATTTGGGATTATATACAGAATTTTTGAGTGGATTTGGGATGACTTTTACTCTTTCAGATGGCCGGTAATTCGTGCTTAAGTGGGACTGCTTTCCTAAAGATATAACAGTTCCCCCCCTCATTACAAAAATTCAATAATATCATTTGTTGAACGCAATACTTGTATTTTTATTTTGTGTGAAAATATAGTAAAGGTTTTACGATAATATACATCATCATCGGTAAGAATCATAATGTTATCATCGTTGTCGTGCATTTCCATGTTGGCCTCATCTTCATCGTTTTCACTGGGTTTCTCGTCTCCCTGCCCTATCAAAGAGAGCGACCAATCAACCACGCTATCCATGGCCTCTCCTATGTTATCAAATTAGTGGTTGGCTGAGGGCGATCCTTCCCTAGTATGGTAGATTGACTCGCAAACTCTCACGTGAGCCACACCACCTTGAGGGCTATGCTGATGACGAGGAATTTTTTGCAGCCCATGTGCAACCATGACCATCTTACTATCAATGTGTTCAGTGGACAATGTAACATGTTCTTGATGTGTCCATTTTATATGGTAATTTTGGGACTTTTTGGACTCACTTTTGTGCTCTTTTGTTATCTAGATCTTATATTTTGACTCAAAATTCTCGTAGGAGAGTTAAGAGCGACTTTTTTGCTCTTATGACTTTTTAAGGGAATGTTGTGTGACGGGGAGATTATATTAATATGAAGATCATGAAGTCCTAGAGGATCAACCCTTGAAGACTTGAAAACTTGAGGAATTAAAGAGAAGTGAAATGAAGAGGAAGCCATGAGAGAAGAAGAAGAAAGATTTGAAGATGCTGCATTTGGCCTCTTTCGCTAGTCGCGATAGACGTGTGGCCAGAATCTTTTGTTCTTTTTCTTGTACTATAAAGAGCAAACTTTATCCTCTCTCTTCACCAACTTCTTCTTCCGAATTTTCCCCTTTGAAAATCCCTAGTTTCTCTTCGCTTTCATCTTATCATCATCTTAGATTATATTTGATTTGTTGATTATTAATATGAACTCTAGTAGCTAATTTTAGTCTCTGGAGAAATGGATTGAGGCTTCCTTGCCCATGTCTTGAGAATTAGTTCGACCTATTTGTTGCCTTTTCTATTATGCATTTATGGAGCTTTGATATTGGTTGTTAATGTCATTAATGTTATTGGATGTTTGATATTATGAAATGCTTGATGATGCTTTGTTAGGAATGGGTGAAAGTAGCTAATTTCCCCTCTTTTGTTTTGGAATCCAAGAGCATGAGTTAGAGCTTCTAAGTAGGTTTATGATTTGTTAATTTCTAGATGAGTATCATGATGTTGAATTCTTTGTCATATTTGTTCTAAGGTAGCAAGTAGGAGAAGTTATTGAATGTTGAACTTCCTTGACTGATCTTGGTAAATGCATAAATTGGTTCAATGCTTAGACATTTGGATTAATGTTTATAAGTGTTATCAAGCCTGCTGATTCTTCGTACATAATGCCATTAATGGGACATCTTTAGGCGTTTCTCGGCTAAAGGGGTAATTTGTGAAGTTTACGAGAGATGTCAAATTCACTCTTGTAAACTACTTCAAAATAAGAGTGGAAGATTTATCTTTACAACTAGTAGTAAGAGTAGTAAATAGGTGTGTGGATTCAAGGATATATAAGATGCTTGAAAGTGGAAGTCAATTTCTCCCATGGTTCCATAATTTGTGTTTTATTCACTCTTTGTAATTTGTTGTTTGGTTGGCTTAATATCTTGTTTAAGATAGCATATTTGTCCTTTAATTTCATAACTTAGAAAAACTAACCACCCCCTCCCTTTACTTGCTTTTATCTATCTATATACACTAGTAGAGAGCCTTCGATTAAAGGCAGCTATAGAAGGAAGTTATTCAAAAACCGCATTGAATTGACATATTCGACCATTAAAAGCTCAATTCTGATTCATCATTACAAATTAAAGGCGGATTTGGGGTGGTTTAGGCAGTTTTTTAATAACCACCTCTAACTATTATAAATTAAAGGTAGTTAAAGGTATAACCATGTTAAATTAACCCTAATTGAAGGTGGTAATGACAAATTTCCTTTAAATAAGACACTTTCCGTACTCAAAAATAGGAATGGAAGCCTTTCCGATCTTGGAAAGCACGTGGTGACCATAGTACAAAGAGGAGATGAATTTTCCAAACCTGTAAATTCTTCAGTTCCAAATTATGAACTCGGAAAATGGTTTATCATGGCTTAATGAATATGGAAAAACATTTATGAGTTCGGAAATGGCCCTTCCCATATATATATATATATATAAGAACGTCAATTTTACAAAAAATGCCACAAAACCCTAACACTTTGAAGAAGAAGCTCAATTTTTTCCGACCCATTATTGATTAATTATTTAATACTGGGGAACATTATTTTTATCCAAATTATGTAGTTATTGATTTTCTTGAAATAATATAGAGTGTATTTAATGCTTCATATATATATATATCCATATATACAATTATGGTTTGTGATTTTCTAAGTGTGTGATTATTGTTTAATGGATCCTCATGTGTTAAATTTTAATTGACTTTTAGGATAATGGATCGAGATGAACTAATCGGTAATGATCTTAAGAAATCACCAGAGTACATGCCATTAGTTGAATCATTAATTTGTTGCACTTGCATTTCAATATGCTTTAAAAATGGTTCTTCGCTGGCATGATGCTTATGTAAGGGTTGTAGAAATGATGTGTGTTTAGTGAGAAAGAAGTTGCAGGAACATCTTATAATGAGAGGGTTTCAAACTAGCTGTACTCGTTGGGTATGGTAGAGTGAAGCTGTGGAAGCGTCTCATTTGAATGAATTAGAGGACATGATGGTGGGTGATGAATTCGATGGAAACATTAACTTTGATGAAATGGTGGAAGATGTTTCAAAGGGGTTCAAAGGTAAGCTGGAGTAATTATAAGATTTGATTGACAACAAAGGGATGCCTCTGTACAATGGTTCGAAAAACTTAGTTTTGAGTGCAACTCTATGGATAATGAACCCGAAGGAAAATTTTGGATGGATATATAATTTGGTTACCGAGGCTCTAGAGTTTTTTAGGGATTTTTCCCAGGGGTAATTTAATGCCTGATAGCTTGTATGCCGCAAATAAATACTATAACCGATGGGATTGGAATTGCAAAAAATCAATGCATACCCAAACGATTGTATGTTGTAAGGAAGGAATTAGACAAAGATCGAGAAACTTGTTGTGTATGCTACGAGGCTCAATACAAGTTGAAGAGAGGTGCGATTGTGGTAGGTTCAGAACTTCCATTGAAATCAAAGAAGAAGACACCGGAAAATGTGTTATGGTACCTCCCGACCATTCCTCTTTTGAAGAAGTTGTATGCCTGTAGGGAAGATGCAAATTTGTTGCGCTAGCATACGGAAAGGGTCCGACCAGTGGATCATATGATAAGACAAACTTCAGATGGCAAGTAATATAAGAAAGTCGATGCTCTATACCCCAAGTTTGGGAAAGAGTCCCAGCATTTGAGGTTAGGATCTCGTACAGATGATATGAATCCCTTTGGTAAGATGAGAAGCACACATAGCTTTTGTTCCGTTATGTTGGTCATATACAACTTTCCTTCTTGGTTCACCATGAAATGTAGGTATGTGTTGCTGTCTTTGATGATATCAAGTCTGAAATAGTCGGGTAATGATATTGATGTGTATCTTGCTCCTCTAGTGGGGGATTTATTAACTTTTTTTAAAGATGGTGTTCGAGTGTATAATGGATTGGTTGAATATTTCTTCACTCTTAAAGCGTTGTTATTTTGCACAATTTATGATTTTCCTGCACATGGGAATTTATCTGGGTATTCTGTGAAAGGCCACATAGCTTGTCTTGTCTGTGAGAATAACACTAGTTTTTTTCCAATTAAAACATGATTGTAAGACCATTTATCAGGATCACATGCGATTTCTTCCCAAAGGCCACCCATGGTGATTGGAAAAAAATGCTTCAATGAAAAAGTGGAGGCACGAGTCGCAATGGTGCTACGGTCAGGTACAAAGATTTATGAAAGTGTTAAGAATTTGCCCAATGGCTTTGGAAAGAAGAAAAGAAAAGTTTCCGTTGAAGGAAGTTGGAAGAAATGCTCAATTATTTTGAACATGCCTTATTGAGAGAATTGGATGTTGGAAATTGTCTAGATGTTGTGCACATTGAGAAGAATGTTTATGATTCTTTGGTTGGAATGTTGTTAAATACCCTTGGGAAAACAAAGGAATTATTTAAGGCTAGGCTAGATTTGGTTGAGTTGGGTATTTCAAAAAGAATCTTGGGCCACATACTACCAATAATGAATGTTGTTTGCCCCCTACTTGCTATTCAATTTCGCAACTGGAGAAGAAATCCTGTTATGAGACTCTAAGTAGTGTAAAAATGCCCGGTGCATACTCGTCCAACATTAGCAGTTGTGTATCAGTCGAGGTTAGGTGGGTTGAAGTCACACAATTGTCACAACCTCATGCAAGAATTGAATGTCATTGCCACTTTTGTTGTATTACCGTCTCATGTAAGATTGTGCATCAAGAATCTCTGTTTGTTTTTCAAATCATTTTTCTGAAAATTATTAGTGTATTGAAGTTGGATAGGTTGCAAGTAATGATTTCTGAAGTTCTGTGTAGTATGGAAATGTATTTCTCTCCCTTATTTTTTGACATTATGTTTCACTTTATTGTCCACTTGGTGTGGGATATAAAGCTATGTGGTCCAATTTTTCTCAGATGGATGTACCCGTTCGAGAGTTACATGAAAATCTTAAAGTACTTTGTGAAAAATGGTATAGGCCAGATGCTAGCATTATGCAGCAATATGTGATAGAAGAGGCCATTGAGTTTTGAACAAATTATATGAAGGAAGTTGAATTGGTAGGTGTTCGAATCGGTAGACATGAAGGGAGGTTGGAAGTTGTAGGGGTTAGATACGGGAAACTATTTAACCCGAGTCAGGAAGATTTATAATCTGCCCCTTTTTATGTTGTGCACAATCACAAGGATGTTGTTCCATACATTGACATTCATATGGTTGCTATACGAGTAGGCCACCCAAATTTCAATGAGGCCCAGGTCTTCCAATTGCACACTAGGATGTTTACGTTATGGTTGTGAGAATATGTTGACATCGGCAAACATCCATCAAAGGTTAAATGCATCTTGTATTCTATTTTGAAGAGATGATTAAATTTCGAGTACAGGAAAACAAATCGTGTCTATTTCTGAGTTCGGAAACCCTTTTAAACAGGAAAAAAATAGGCATAAAGGGTTTCAAATGGTCATTTATTGCCCATTTGAAAAACCCGCATTTCCCACTTCTCCACCCTCCAAAAAACAATAAAAAACATAACACATAATTCCATTTTATCATCACTCGTGCATGTAAGGTTTTGATGATTTGAGGTATGTCTTTCATCCTATTTATCTACTACTCCAATTCCTCACTTACATTTTTCATTTTCATAACATTTTTGGAAGATATGTAAGTATGAGCTATGGAGGAGTATTTCATACACTTTGATTGATCAGAAAGGTAAATATACTCTTTAATAAGTAGCTAGGGTTTAATATATTCAAACATAAATGAACAAACTTATTGAACACAATGCCTTCTCATTTTGTTACTAAACATAAGTTTCATAAAAGTGTGCTTAAATTCTATGGATTAAATACTATTGTATATGTTCATTGGCTAGGGTTTAGTCCAACATATCTTCTTACATATTTTGGGTATCCTTTGAATATTACTAACTTATTTGTCTCCGGGGTTAACTTATTTTTCGGTGTCTTCGTAAATGTAGCATTCTAAATGGCAACTAGAAAACAAAATCATGACGTTTGTCACAGTCCGGAAATGTCAATCCCCCCCACAACAGACTCATCATAGGATAAGGATGATAGTTCAAAGGATGTACAACAAAACCAAACTCATTGTAGATCCTTAGAGCCTAGAATGGCTAGGAAAGAGTGCACGTCGTTGATTTTCGACAATTTGGAAAATTGTTAGTCGGAGCAACGTCCCAAATGGTCTAGTTCGGTGGCGAAGGTTAGTAGAACAAGAGTAGATATCCGCTACAATACTTGGCATGATGCCCCAAAAGATTACTGGCCACCTTATGGATGGAATTCAAGGTAGCCTTAGTAAATCATTTTCATTGATTTTTCAATCTACTTATTTCCTTCACATGTAAACCCATCCCCATATCCTTGTGTTGAGTAATCCCCGTAGATAATTTTTCAAATTTAAGCAGAAGATGCGGGTGCTTTGCAAAATAAGGATATGTTCATGATGTCCAAGAGTTGGCGTGAACATAAATATAATTTGTCCAGAGACTATATATTGAGCGATAAGAAAGGTGATCGCCCATGGGTAACACATACGCACATTCAACCGGGGAGCCGGGAGCTTCACAAGAAAAGGGCATTGGAGAATAGTGAAAATGTTAGTGAGCATAATACAAATTATTAGTGTCATTAATTAGATTACAATGTCAATATTGATAACCTGAAACTAACACACAACTTAGGGCACAAGGGAAGAGAAACAACGCATTGCTGGGGAGAATAAAATTCCTCACCGATTGAGTCGGGGGGAGGGGGTTATGGTTATGCGGAAATCTACCTAGTGAAAGAGTATCTAGAAAAAGATGTGCAAGCTTTTCAAACTGATACCAGAATAATTTCGCCCGCCCAAAAGCACACAAAATTGACATTTGGAAAGAAAAAAACAGTTCTTCATGGCTGACTCCGATGCACCTCTATCTTCTCCGGCGCCGGTGCCGGCGCCGGCGCTGGAGACACCCCCTCTGGGATCGAGGAAGGAAAATGTTCCCATTACTCCTAAACTGGAGGAGTTGAATGAGGCAAGGCAGGATATTTTCAACAGAATTCAGAGTTTGAAGCAGGATCTTCAAGGTTGGAGGTCTAAGCTGGACACTCAATGTAAGGTCTACCGCGATGAGCTTTCTGGACTGAAGACTTCACTCGACACTGAAGTGAGCGAGCTTAGAAAAGAGTTTGAAGATCTGAGGACTAATCTACAGTAGCAGCAGGACGATGCCCTTGCAACCTTAAAGGCCATTAGCCTATCAGACCAAGATGTTGGTCTCGTTGTTCCTAAGAAAGAGATTAAGGAAGAGGTTATTGAGATTGCAAGACCCGAGCATATCTAGTGTTTCATCAAGACAGCGCCTGCATCTTCTCCTTGCTAAGGCTGTTGTAGTTTGAAAGGTTTCTTTCCCATGTACTAGGTACTCCGAACATCGAATGACTAAAATAGTTACTAGTTCATTACTTCTGATGAGATTTCTACCATAATAATCGGCCATTTCTTGAAAAAAAATAAATAGAAAAAAATGTGCAAATTGCAATAGGAGGCTGCATGATGGAAGATAAGGCAAGGGCTTCGGTGCAACCCAACGGTGTGGCTGACATTGATAGGTGCGATTTATTTCTCAGAAGTTGACAAAACAAAGATGGTGTGAATGTCAAGGATGAAAAGAAAAAAAATCCGAAAGAGTAGTACGTAATTTTTTTAGTTAATATAGTAATCCCTTCATCCTACAGAAATTGGCACAATTTCTATTTTCGTCCGTCCCACAGAAATTGGCACAATTAATTTCTTACCTAATGTGGAAAAACATGAGTTATACATTTACTATATTATCCCTCAAGGTTGATTAAATCTACTAGTCAACTCTTCCATTACCAATATACCCATCCTTTATTTCCCATCAACACTTCCACCTCATCTTGCATAAAATACTGATCCAAAAGTAATTCTGCCAATTTCCATGGGACAGAGGGAGTATTAATTTGAACTACATGAAGGGTATATCAAAATAAAAAAGGTTTCCCTATTTATTTTTCTACTTAGAAAAAAATTGAGGAATGATCAATTGCAAGGACAATTCATTCCAAGGGATACACACGACATCGTTTGTGAACCACGGAAAAAATCCAACCACCTGGGCTGTATTAGGGGCTTAGTTAGTTTCTAGACCCAACAAAAAGCTTTTGGGATGGTACGGTCGTACGATGGAGCAGAACCATCAGACTCCAAGCATTGCAAATAAAAGCACAACTCCAAGACAAACAAATTGAGGAATAAGATATTCTAATTCGAAAGTTGGTAAAACACACTGGGTTAGTTCTTCTAGACAATTTAGAGGACTTGATGCCAATTGGAAATCGCCATTTAGGGGTTCACGACATTCTCCCGGTGATGTTGAGGTTAATCATGTGGAAATGTTTTAAAAACCAAGAGTTGAAAGGCAATTGTTCAAACCCGACAAACCCGACAATGCCATTCTTGCTATTAAAAAAGGTCTAAATGATTATTTTCTTAAATATGTTAGTTTAAATTTAGTTTAATATTTAATATCTATTTTTCCTGTGTTTTAAATTTCATGTCCATGTGAGCTATACATTTATCAAGACATTGACGGTAGGCTACTACATGTGGCCAATGGAGTTTTGAATGAGTTCATGAAACATCGTCACTCAATACTAATTGCGGAAGGTCTTTCAAGAGTTCCCTCGGAGAATCCTTTGGTGATAGGTGCCCCTTTGGCAATCCTGGATGGAGAATGCAAGAAAGTTGGCCTTGCCCGGGGAATGTTCCTTACTTGGCCACGTAAACTTATATATGCCGATCATATCAAGGATCGACATTTGAAGGAAAAAATCCCTCCATCACCAAACCACATGAAGACAACACCCAAATAGGTGAAATCGACACCCTAGCCGGTGCCAACTACACCAACTAGGGTTAAACCTCCATTGGCAAGTGCACAAATCCCTCGAGACACACCTTGTTTCAAATGTGTCCTTTATAACATGCTAAAACCACATGATCGAAACTCAATCTATGCATTCTTGGGAAATGAATCTGTATTCAGATGCAAACGTGAAATCATGGTGTTATGGAGTGATTTTGAAAACATATAGAGATGTGAACAAGTTAATCAATGATGTCGATCTACACCATGTGAGTGATTTCATTAATTTTATTTCTAAATTCAATTTCAATTATGCTAACTATTAATATAAATAACATATACTATGAAATTGTCCTGGTATATATTTTGTACAAGTAATCAAAACAAGGGATGAATTTGATACATATGCCCAGTCATGATACAAAAAATTGGTTGTACAAAATAAGAGAGGATCGACTACATTGGCAGATTCCTAGGTGATTGCATATTTTTGTGAGATAATTTCATAGTGGTGATTGCATGATTAAATCTTCTTATGTCTTTGTGCATTTGACGTTGTTTTATGTTGTGATAGTTATGGCCTAGAAGAAACAGAGAGTTACTTGAGATGCGAGTTCGGCCACTACACCTCCACCTCTCCCACCAGCTCCAGAGCCAACCCTAGTGCCACCTTCAGAAATAATTATGGGTTTACACTGGATCACTGGTGACTATGTTGGAAAGGTGGGACCGGTTGGCTTCACTGAGGATCCAAGAGACCAATTTTACCGACGAGTGAGCCTTAGAGTCAATGGGACTGAGGGATTCGATCCTTTATCCCTCACGAAAGGAAGATTTGGAGGATTCATGAGTTAAACTGCACCCACATATCAACGATACACACTGTAGTTCCTTACGACGGTCACACTCTATCGCTCAAGGAGAGATGAGCTTTGCAAGTCATTCATCAGATTACACATCAATGACCATTCTCATGAGATAATTCTCTCAAACATTGAGGCAGCATTTAGTTGGGACACAGCGGATATCAGACTGAGGTTTGACCCAGAGGCCCCGCCTCCCACCATCAATGATGATGTCTTGTTCTGGCATACCATCACGAGGAGACACTGAGATATGAGGGAAAATAATAACAACATCATCTATCTTACTCTCCGCTTTGTACATTGGTTCTTGACCGACACTCTGTTCTGTCAGGCGGAGCTAAAAAATGTGCCTAACGATGACATCGGTAATTTATGGCACCTCAAGAGCGAGGGCACAAGCTACGGGAATTAGCATGAGTTGTGGGTTGAGAGATTTTATTAGTGTGGTGTGGAAGATAAAGGGTGAGATATCGATAGGAGGAATGATCACCCTCATCACGGTCTACTTGCAGATCAACATGCCTCCAGGTCTTCAGTGGCTGGGCCTGAGTGATTTATACCTCATCATTTTATTGATAGAAAACTACCACATCATCCAGGCCACAACTGTCAATGGGTGTGTACCACTGCTTGTATGGGAAGAGTGGGATCGCCTTTCTGATGGTTTCTCAGACCCAACGGAGCAAGCGGGAGGTCGACACACCTATTGCCGACTTAGCGATAGAGATGGATGGGACATGAAGGGCAGTTTTTGAGTTGGACCTTCAGGGACTGGATCCGATGCCATTCTAGACCGAGGAGAACACCCTTCCTTTCACTCAGTCTCTACCACAGGACTAGTATGTGCACCGTGGACCATATTCTCCGCCCAGCCATAGCCTAAGCCAATCAGGACGATGCACATCATCAGTTCCCTTAGCTGCTTCCAGAAATTTACTCCAGATTGTTGCTGACAGTGGAGGGTGGCTTCTGCGGCCAGGCGAGTACAACCTTTTCATATCCTGGAACCTGATGGACATAGATGAAGATATTTATCACCTTTCCTCCTAGGTCTATCACATGCAGATACAGATGGGTGGTATTCCAGTCCCAGCGCCTGAGAAGGAGAGGCGTCGAGAGAGGTACAGGAGGAATGAGGAGCGGATTCACATTATCAGCAGCGCTACCTTGCTGATGGAATATCTTCATCCCACTCTTGATTGTGCGCTATATTCACTTCCCACTTTGATTTGTATTTTTTTCCTTTTATGTATACATTGAGGGCAATATAATGTTTTAAGTGTGGTGAAGGGTCGAATAACTTGCATGTTTGTAATCTGGACCTTAGATGGTTTTTTCTATTTTTGATTGGAAAAAAATGAGGAAAATTGAAAAAAGAAAATTTTGAATAAATGAAAAAATGAAAAAAAAGCAAACCAGCTAAGTTGAAAACCAGAGAGGGAAATTTAGACAACATTGGGGGCTCAGATAGGTCAAAAACCCAAAGGGAACCCTATGTAAAAATGAGAGGCTAAATGTGGGTGAGATGTGTGTATGGCTAGGATGAAAACCCATCCTAAACAAATGAGAGAAAGAGAGAATTTGTTTTTGTTATAATTATACTCATTTTCCGGCGTAGGAGTCATAAGGTTGCAGTTGACATATGGATGGATCAGGTATCCTAACATCTTAGGACTTCTTGGCATTGGGTGACTTAGTGAGGAAAACAAAGTAGGAATAGAAATTCATGATTCTTTGTGTACTTCATTTTGGTTGATATATTGGTATGAAGTGAAGTATGTGTTTGAGCCTTTGATATGATTTTAACTTCATTTTGTGCAATTGAACTTGGTGATTATCATTCAGAGATTTGAAAATATTTTAATGGGTATTAGTGAATTGATAGGTGGTAGGTTTGGGTAGAATTAGTAATTGGGGTTGTGTGTGATAAATTGTCATTTGATTTTAAATTTTGGGATTTATGCTAATGGGAGTTTTTTTGAGGTAATGATTGGGGGAATATTAGTGTAGGATGTAGATATGTGAATCTCTTTGTGTTCTTAAATCATTTCTCACTCGAGGACAAGTAAGGTTCAAGTGTTGGGAGATTTGATGTGTCCATTTTATATGGTTATTTTGGGGATTTTTGGATTCACTTTTGTGCACTTTTGTCATCTAGATCTTGTATTTTCCCTCAAAATTCTCTTAGGAGAGTTAAGAGTGACTTTTGCACTCTTATGAATTTTCTAGGGAATGTTGTGTGGCAGGGCAGTTATATCGAGATGAAGATCGTGAAGACCTCGAGGATCAGCCCTTGAAGACTTTAAGACTTGAAGAATTAAAGATAAGTGAAGTGAAGAGGAAGCCATGATACAAGAAGAAGTATTATTTGAAGATGCCGCATTTGGCTTCTATTGCAAGTCACGATGAACGTGTCATGAGTCGCGACACACGTATGAATGGAATATTTTGTTCTTTTTCTTGAACTATAAAAAGAAATCTATATCCTCTCTCTTCACCAACTTCTTCCTCCCAATTTTCCCCTTGCAAAAACCCTAGTCTCTCTTTGCTTTCATCCTATCTTCATCCTAGATTATGTTTGGTTTGTTGTTGATTCTTAGTATGAACTCTAGTAGCTAATTTTAATCTTGGGGGCAATTGATTGAAGCTTTCTTGCCCATGTATTAAGAATAATTTCTACCTATTTATTGCTTTGTCTATTATGAATTTATGGAGTTTTGATGTTGGTTGTGAATGTCATTAATGTGATTGGAAGTTTGATAAATATGCACTTGTATGATGACTTGTTAGGAATGGATAAAAGTCGGTAACTTTCCCTCATTTGCTTTGGAATCCAAGATCGTGAGTTAGGGCTTATAATTGGGTTTATGATTTAATAATTGATCAATGATTATGATGATGTTGAATTCATTGTCATGTTTGTTCTAAGGAAGCAAGTAGGAGAAGTCATTGCATGTTGAACTTTCTTGACTAATCTTCGTAATTGCATAAATTGGTTCAATGCTTAGACATTTGGATTAATGTTTATAATTGTTATCAAGATTGTTGATTCTTCATACATAATGACATTAATATGACCTCTTTAGGCATTTCTCAATTAAAGGGGTCATTAGTGAGGTTTACAAGAGATGTCGAATTCACAATTGTAAACTACTACAAAAAAAAGAATGAAAAATTTATCTTCACAACAAGTAGCCAAAGTAGTAAATAGGTGTGGATTCAAAGATAGATAAGAGGCTCGGAAATGAAATCAATTGCATCCAGGGTCCCGTAATTTGTGTTTTATTTACTCTTTGTAGTTTGTTGTTTGATTAGCTTAATGTCCTTTTATGGTAGTATCTTTGTCCTTTAATTTCGTAACTCAGAAAAACCAAACCCCCCCCCCCTCTTTACTTGTTTTTATCTATTTATATTTAGGTTATTATCCTCCTTATATGCATGAACCCTTAGAAAAATCCTTCTTCTTCGTGGATGATCCTGATTTGCCACTATCTACTTGTATTTAGGAAGATTTATAGAAAAATTATGACTTTGAGAGGTACTCTGGCGACCTCCCAATTCTCCATCCTGGTAGTTAGATAGTCGAGGAAAATGTTAACCTCGATAATCCGTATCATGAGATTTGAATTTTATTTAAAGGTAAGAAAATATATTTATATAGCCATACCTCTTTATCGCCCTCTCCATTGCTCGGATCTCCACCCAATTTTTTAGCACCAGCAGCAATGTCAACCATGGCCTTCTGGATTAACTTCTTTTGATAGTCAATCCCAGCCAGGATATTAATAGTGCTTTCGGAGGTCGTCGCTGTACCTCTCAAAGTTACTATTTTAAGCCCTAAAGTGCTCTTAACTACAACTAAGTGGATAATGGAAAGCTGGGGTCATCCACGGTGACAAGGGATTTTCCTACTCGCTTGCACATATGATGGTAAATACTACGCTAGATATAAGGATTAGCATATGTATAAAAGCACATACAGTGGGAGGTTTTTGGATTGGTTTTTCTAAGTTATCAATTTAAAGACAAGTTAAACTAGCAAACCATGTAAATCTACTAATTAAGCAACAATCACTAA
>JAULKM010123056.1:0-20627 GCA_032355605.1 Rubia tinctorum | reverse complement strand
ATTACCCATTTTACCCATACCCATACGGGTTTAAAATTAGATAACCCGCTTGACCCGCGGGTTACGGGTCTATTTTGACACCCCTAACCGTCTTTAATAGGCTGTCTTTTGGCCCAATATAAAAGAGAGTGTTAGAAATTCTGAAGCCCAAATGGCCAAATCCCTCTTCCTTCAGCAGAAACCTTAAATAGGGGTTCCTTCTCCCACCTTCGATCTCCAATAAGCCAACTCAATCTCCACCGCTGCTACCCTCACTCCGCCACCTTAACTCCACCTTCGTCGTCCCCACCAGCCAACCCTCACTCCTCACGCCGCCACCCCTACCAGACAAACCACACTTCGCCGCCATCTCTTACCTCCATTTTCATCACCATCACCTTTCTCCACCCGTATGCCTTCGCAGCGCCGGGAAGCTTCGCCGTGAAACTCGTCTCCGTGCTTCACTCAGTGACCTCCGCTGTTTGCTCGTCTCCGCCATTCGCGGGGAAGCTCTGTCGTGAAGCTTTCCTCCGCGCTTAGTCTCCTCCACCAATTGGATCATTCGTCGTGAAGTCAGAGACGGTAGAGATGACACTGCCAGCTGCTCGACGCCGCTCGCTGGAGTTTGCCGGTGCCGCGTCACCGTCTAGACCGGAGATGGAATTTGTATTACTTTTTTTATTACATTAATTTGTATTTCTGTTTGTATTGCTATTCTGGGTTGCTGTTGTATGGCGTTTGTATTGATGTTCTGGGTTTTCTGAGATCGGTCTGGGTTTTCCTCGTTGTCGAAAACCAATTCAGGCAGCTATTTTTTTGGAAGGTAAGAAAGAGTTTTCGAGTTTAGAACCGCCTTTGATCGAAATCAATCAAAGAAGGTTCTAAAGTGCCTTCTTTGGTAAGATAGAACCGTCTTTAATGACCCCTTTCTCCACTAGTGTGTAGAGCTTTATTCCATGCTTCTAATTTACATAACTCTTTCCACTACTAACAAGCACTAATTATGCTAATGAAGGCTAGAATTTTCCTTATTCCAAACTTCTATCTTCTCTAACCCCCTACCACTACTAACTATACTAATGAAGGCTAGACACGTGCCCTATTCAAATCTTCTAACTTCTCTAAACTAACTAGCACTATCCATACTAGTAATGACAATTAAGCATCCTATGTAATCATGGTTCGATACTTGAAAACAAACCCATAGGCACTGGTATTACAAAACCGGTTTATCAATACCGGTGCTAGTACTCTCATAGACACTGGTTTTAAAAAATAATAACAAAATGCTGGGGCCTCTATGTCCTACCAGCATCAGTTTAATGATAACCGATGCTAGGACGGGTGCCTATGTGTGAAAATCTTATAAAATGAATTATTTGAGCACCAGTTTATTTTAAAATGGTAAATACTAGTGCTCGAACCGGTTCTTATGGCATGGTAAAAGTTGGTAGCACTGGTTGAAGGGTGTATGTACCGGTGCTATGACTGCAATAAATTCTCACCTACTTATTTTCTTTTGGCGGGTTGTCTTTTTGATAGTTTTGGTTCATTAAAAATATTTTTTTTGAGGAAGAAGACATTAAATGCTCATCAATGAAGAGACTAAAAGATACCATTTTTTTGGATTTAGTTTGTGATAAATGATAGAATATGTTAGACATGGTTTCATAGCATACATATACATACACACACACACACACACACACACACACACACATATATATATATGAAAGATTATATACAAGAAACCAAATTACATATTAACATCCAAATATAGGACCTAAATAGGAGACAACATCATTGAATATATTGAAGATCAGTGGACCCTAAAACTCCATCCATTTAAATAGCTAGGGACGCCCTCCTGAGAACACCCAAACGCCGCACCACCAACGAACTGCTGCCACCGAAACCAGAACCACCACAATCTCATCATCATCAACCACCTGAAGGTTTAGGAAACCACATAAGATACCACAAACACGGTCCCATTACGCTGGGTAATCTCATCAAGAAATTTCTCTAATATTCACAATTCTTGACAGGGTTGTGTTTTGAAATAGAGAGTGTGGCTTACCCCTAAACCAGGCCCAATTCAATCATAGAATATATATTTTGTGGATTGGATCACGTAACTGTGTCTTGAATTGAACGCATGGGAATGCGTTTATTTGCTAGAATTATTGATGTAGTTAATGCTATGTTTATGAATTTGATTTTTTAAGATATGTTTTCAATGTCGTAATGTGATATCGTACGTTAAGTATTATTGTAAATTGATGTTGAATGGAATTAGTTGTAGTGTATAGTTATACATAGTGTGGAGCTCTAATTTTCACACATCTATTTATTTTTAGCGATATGTCGTGCCATCGAGAGGTGTAAGCATATGTATGCCAATGTGAGAGGGTGGGCGATAAATTTGTTAGTTTTGCGGATGAGTTTATTTAGTACGCCTTTGGTCATGAGAAACAAATCTTATGCCCTTTTCCTGATTGCAAAAATTGAAATCGTACTGACGATGTGGACATGTTGAAACTCTATTTATATAAGAGGAGGTTCTCAAAAGATTATTTGGATTCGACGTTTCCGGAAGTGGTATTTGGTAGTAATGAAGAGTTCTTTGGAGATGAAAATTTGGATGATATGTGTGAGTATGTAGTGGATGAATTTAAGGGGAGGGCCAAAGTGTTGTCTAATTTCGCAGGTGAGAATGATAAACCGTTGTATCCCGGTTTCAAGAAGAAATACACGGTCATGTCATGTTTGATAGAGTTGTTTAACATAAAAGCTATTGGTTCGTGGAGTGACACTAGTGTGAATAAGTTGCTTCATTTTTTGAATGAGAAGATTCAAAGTGGTAATGAGTTACCGGATAACCTCTATATATGATGCTAAGAGAATTTTGCATCCCGTGGGTATGGAGTATACATATAAATGCTTGCCCGTATAATTTTTTTGTACAGGGGGGATTTAAAGAATGAGGTGGCTTGCCCCGTATTTCATATTTCCCATTATAAGAAAAGGAGAAATCATATTGTCGATGGGGGAATTTTAGTGAATGTACGGAAATAAGTCCCTGCGAAATACATCTTGGAACTTCCGATTGTTCCGAGACTAAATAGGTTTTTTCAGAATACCAAGGATGCAAAGAACATGACATGGTACATGGAAAGTCAGTGTACAGATGATGACATCATTCCACACCCGGCTGATGCAGATGAATGGTAAAAATTTCGCAAGATGTGTCCGAAGTTTGCTTCTGAACCAAAGAATTTTAGGATGACTTTGTGTACTGATGGTATGAATCTCTTTGGTAACATGTCATTGAAACATAGTTCATGGCCAGTTATGCTTGCAATATATAATCTTCCTCCGTACTTGTGCATGAAGAGAGATATATGTTGATGCCTTTGATGATTTCAGGGCCCAAACATCCCGGAAACTACATTGTTACGCATCTTGCCCCTGTAATAGAATATTTGAAGGAATTGTGGTCTCCATGTGTTGTTTTCTATGATGGTGTTCGTATAATGGAGTTCACATTGAATACCATGCTCTTTTATATGATAAATGATTTTCTTACAGATGGAAACCTTCTGGTTTATATAGTGAAGGACCACAAGGCATATCCCGTGTGCGAGGATGGGACATATTGCTAGCAGTTAGAGAATGGTCGGAAGATTGTCTATCTCGGTTATCAAAAAAATCCTCCGTGTTAATAACAAGTTTTGAGATGACACAGTTCATTTTGTTTATGGGAAGGAGAGGGGGAAGGAGGTTAAACCATTGACTGGGGTTTAGTCAGATACTAGAAAGTAGCTAGTGGCAAGTCAGGGTCGTCCACGAGGAAAATTGGGTTGTATAGAGTGTTGAAAGTAGTTAAAAGCACACAAAGATATCACTCTAAGTATGTTATAACCAAATGTGGGGTGTTTTGAGTTTAGAAAAACACCACGTCTACTTAAATCAACTAAATTGCAAGCAACTAGCACACCAGATGTAAACAGGAATATAACGAGTTTTGCGCGCAATTGGTTTACATTTCTAGTTATCCTTTGATCATTGATTAATTATCCTATCATCATGCATTGACAAAATAATGTGGAGAACTTGTCAACACCTTTTGATTGAACACATTTCTCACCTCTCCTCGGTTATAGCTAGAATGGGCGATCGATGCCACATAATAGACCTTACCCTCGGGTCTCTCTAGATGATCAGCACCATAGAATGCTCCAAGGATAGAAATAAACATTGAGATCCAATACAACTAACACAATTTTCTACAAATGAGAAACATATAGATAGCACAATTACATATACTAATAATGATTATGAGGACCTGCCTTCATGCTAAAAATTATTAGTGAGCCACATCGCTAATTAGGCAGTACACATTAAAATTCATCTTAAACCGGGTGAATTTCATCAATTGATAATTATAATTAGTTGTCACCCTAACTACAACCTAACATCAATAATTGTAAATCACATTCACAAAAAGACAAAGTCTTGCGGTTTGACCAAAACCAAAAAAACAATCAATTTATAATCGTCAACTAGTTGATCATCCTATTCTAAATCATGCATTAATAACACAACAAAGCAGAAAACATAATTGATAATAAAGACACAAAATAGGATAAACCAAATCTAACAAATTCATATTCCTTTTTTCCCAGTCTAAATTGCACAGTAATAATTATCATGTTGTTTAAGAAACATGTTTGAGCGTTAATAAGTTTAGTCACATATAATAATGAAAAATAAAAAGTTGATATTTAGAAACTAATTTTTACGAAGAATTCAACAATATCACATATGATAAAACGGTTGCTCATATCTATTCAAATATGCGGTCAAACTTTAAAAGAAAATAATACCATAAAAGTATATGAACAATTTGTTATGGGACGGATGGAGTAGTAGAAATGCTTACCAATTTCTTTCAACAGTAAATTTAGCCTAGATAACTAAAATCCATAAAAAAGAGTTAAAATTCATGGTAAACAAGTGATAAATGAAGAGAAGTAAATGCAAACTAGGGTTTTGAAAATAATGAATTCATGTATCATAAATGGGGAAAGAGAGGTATATATAATCCTAGAAAATGAAGAAGAAAAGGAACACGGGTGGGCTCTTGGCCTTCTTCGTGGACCGCGATTTATGTCGCGGTCCACAAAGGGCTTGCTAGTCAGCTTCTACTACTTTTTCAGGAAAAATGGCCTTCTCTCCATAATATCGTCTTCTCTTCGACATCGAGCACTTAAAAAATGACTCGATCATGGGAGGTCTTCCAAATGATTTGTAAAACACTTCATAATTAAAATAATTAGGATATAAAAACATGATATTATCCTAACCTTCTAAATGATAAAATGACAATTCTTTTTCGAATAACCCTCTAACCTATTACAAAATTAGATTTCAAATGTGCTAAAAATAGGATGTAACTAAGCACACCCAATCCCCAAAATTAAACCTTTACTTTTTCTCGAGTAAAAATGATAAAGGCATAAGGTGATTCTTAAAGATTCTACCCTTGAACATATTTGGAATCTTTCGATTGAGAATTTTCTTAACTCTAAATACAAAACACTACCCATCCCCCATATTTGTACCCAAACGATTTCTCCCAATCAAAATTCCCTAAAATGACATTACATGAAAATGTGGTATTAATCATCAAAAGTAAGATAAAAAAAAAGAGATTGAAACTACCCAATTGGTTTTGAAAGTAGCAAAATGAGCTTTCAAATTTTCCGCATCTCTCAGTTTTTATCTTTTTGCCCATGAGCCCTTTTTGGGTTTTCATCCTAGCCGAACATTTATTTTTACCTTACACCTCACTTTTTTCCACACAATTTGGGCCTCTCACTTTTGCATATATCGCCCTTTTGGGTTTTCGACCTGTTCGGGCCTCTCAATTTTACCTTATTAGGCTGCGAGCAGGTTTTTAATTTAGTGGGATTTAATTTTTTTCATTGTTTTTTAATTAAAATTTGTTACTAAGAAGCTCCTAATTACAATAAAAATTAAGCAATATCACACCAAGCATGCTAGTCATAAGTACAAATCTAATTTTCCTTCCCACGGACTTAAAATCAAACATTGTCCCTATACATATTTACCATCAAAGAAAAAATGTAAGGTAGGAAAAAGAGAGACGTACTCACCACTACGACCGCGAGGGTCCACCTCCTCTATGGCGGCTAGCGTACCTCCTCGCCCTTTCCTCCTGCCTACATCAACGTCTAAACTCTGGATTCAAGGATTGGTGTCGTCCATCTGAGATGAACGGACCATGAAGATGATCGACTCTATGCCATCATCAATGACTTCAAAGCGCTACTCAGCACTGCGCTTCTCGAGGCATAGGACCCGCTAAGCGCTACTCATGCTTGCCCAAAATGGATGTCCTTATGCCCGGCATCTGTATCGAAAGAACGATGGGGAATGTACGAAGAGAGCCATATATGTCCAATTCAAGCAAAGTTTGGGCAATTTGACTAAAAAAATCAAGAACCCTCCAATTTCGAGGGTTCTTGAGTTTTGCAATCAAATTGTGGGAGGTTAGGTAGTATTTGGTGTGGGGAGAAGTGAGGGTAGTGGGAAGGTGGATGAATTTTCTAGGAGAGGGTGGTTTTTCTAGCGAAGAATGGTGGTGGTTGAGGGAGGAAACTTGCAATGGGGCGGAGGAAAAGATGGGAAGGAATTTTGTTTTGATTTTCAAATCAAGCTTCAAAGGAGGGTTATATTCGTTCTTCGCAGACCGCGATATATGTCGCGGTCTACGAAAAGCAAATTACCTTCAAGGATTAATCTGCATTTTTCATCACAGGCCACGTATATGTCACGGTCTCCAAAGGCCATTCTACCCAGCTTGTTGAAATTCTTTCTTTTCTTCACGGATAGAGATGTATGTCACGGTTTACGAAGACCATTTGCCCAGCTCCCATTTTCCCTCAAAAATTCACATTTTTGTCCTCCAAATCCTTTAAGAGCACCTTATGTCCTGAAAAATCACAACCAATACACACCAAACATAATACTGCTCCAAAACAAAGGAAAGAAAAATCTAATAAATTTCAAAACGAAACAACGAAAGCAATTACATTCACATTATTTATAAAATATTAATTCTAACAAAGAGAATTTTTCACTTATATCAACGGACTGTCAATGACTATCAGGATGATAGATTTTTTTTATTTAACGTCATCGACATGGCGTATTTACATTTTGAATCCTCTAATCACTTACTGGGTTGTCAAGAAGGGTTTTCTTGACTAGTTTTGGTTGAAACCCTCTTAATATGGCTTCAGGCAAAGACCATTTACCTTGAAGACCTTGGAAGTCTCATCACTAGTAATTTCTATCTCTCTATGTCGGAAAACTTTCACCAACACAAAATGACCAATCCAATTAGAACATAATTTACCTGAGACATTTTCACTTATGTCAAAGTTCTTTCTATTGCTCATATTATCATGCTTTTCCATTTTATCTCCTTGTAAATTTTAGAATTTTCATACGAGTCATTTCGGATCCCCTCAAACTATTGCAATTGAAGCTTTTGATGTACACCGGCCTTATCCAAATTCATATTAAAGCTTTTGATGGCCCAATACACTTTGTGTTCTAGCTCAACAGGTAAGTGGCATGGCTTCCCAAAAACTACCTGATATGGTGACATACCAATAAAAGTCTTATAGGCTATCTTTTACGCCCACAAGGCTTCATCCATCCCAATTCTCCAATCCTTCCAATTTGGGTTGTCCTATTTCTTAAAGATAGATTTGATCTCTCGATTGGAGACCTCCGCTTGCCCATTTGATTGTGGGTAATAGGCCGTGGAGGTTTTGTGAGTCACTCCATACTTATTCATCAATGTCTTAATTGTGCGATTGCAAAAGTGGGTAACTCAGTCACTAATCACGGCTTGTGAAACCCCAAACTGGGTACTTTCAAGAATTCCACTATATCTTTAGAATAATTAGTCCTAGTGGTCTTTGACTCGAACCACTTTGACACATAATCGATGAAAAGTAATATGTAAGGGTACCAAAGAATTTTGGGATGGGTCCAATGAAATCAATCCCCCACACATCAAAGGAGTTTGCCCCCATACATTTTGATTGCGTCTATTCCCCTCTTTATAAGGAGTCTGCCCATCCAAGCTCCATGCCAGTGCTCATTTCAAGATGTAGACAATGGTATTTAATGTCCCACCCCAGAAACTAGCTGGTATGCTCATGCTTCTTAGCAAGATGCATGCCATCTCCACAACAATTTGGTTATTTTGTTCAACCACAACATTTTGTTTTGGATATTACGGTGCAGTGGTACAACTGTTTATGCCTTGCTTGTTATAATATTCCTGGAAACTAATGGATTTGAACTCACCACCCTGATCAGATCAGAACGTCTTGAGCTTGCCTCCATGTTCAAGTATACCTCATGCCTTGAACTTATTGAAAAAACTAAGTGCCCCATCCTTTGATTTGAGCTCATCTTGCCATATTCAGTGGCTATATTCATTGGCTATCAACAAGAAGTAACGACCTCCTCTAGGTGTGATCGGCATGATAGGACCGTAAAAATTCATGTGTACCAACTCAAACATTGTGCAATGCGCTACGATGAGTCCCGTGGGAATGAGACCCGACAATTTCTTCCTAAGGCGCACCCATCACAGAACTACTCAATATGGTCAATCATTCGGACCCCTTTAACCATGCTTCCTTATGTCAATTTTTGCAAAGGACGATAGTTAAAGTTCCCATAATTTGTGTACCATAACCACGCTACATAGTCCTCCTTAGAGAGAAACCTCACGGGAGCGACGACATCTACTGTTAAGCTGTAGAGACTGTTCTTCATTTGTGCCACCCATGCCAACAAGGCCCGGTCACGATAAAAAAGGCACAACTAATCTATTAGAACCTTGTACTCCTAGATTTTGGAAAAGATCATTATAACACCTCAGTCATAGATCTCTACCATTGATCCATCACCAAGCCTAAACTTGCCTATCACACTGTCATCAACTGACATGAACAATGCCTTGGTGCACCTCATGTGGTTACTTGACCCTATTTCGAGGTACCAAACCCCCTTACCTGTGTATAATAGAAACACATGCTCCTCATTGAGGAAGGCATACTCATGTGCCTCTTCGATAAGACCAACAATGCATAGCGCTGCTCTTGTCGGGACACTTCCAACATAAAGCGCCTCATCACTCTGGCTTCCTGGCATCTTCCATGTGATATTTAGGGGCTGCACCTCGACCGTGGATGCCATTAGCAAGGGTGACTGATCTTCCTCGATCATTGTTAGGTGCACCTATTCCCATTTTCTTTGTTTTTTTCTCGTGACACTTAAATGCGAAATGGCCATAAATGCCACAATTTAACATTTCCCCTTCCTTGGTCCTTTTTTCTTAATTTATTGTGATGCCTCTCTTCTGGTCCAACAAGCCTCCACAAATGTGACTTTTAGCATTGTCGTTGCCTTGACCATTTCCACCAGCCTCAGTGGTTTCAATTTTTTCCTTGTGTCTCTAGCATGTTCGCGTCCCTCTATCTGGGTTTGTTAGTGAGTATGAACATCATTTGATATGTGGCCCTAACTTGCCATCTTGGATTACGTTGTGGGTGTGTAGGTGTCTTATGGTGTTACACTTGTCTAACTGCATCCTTAGGGGGTTGTCATGCTTTTGGGCTTTAGGCATGTGTTTCGTAAGGCCCATAAGAGTTTTTTTTGAATTTTTTTTCTATATTTTATCACTTATGTAGGGTGAATGTAGGTGAATCTTGGGTAGCTTTCTACCCCGTAGTGTCAACAATTGATGTTGTGCAGAGCTTTGCTAGTGATTGTGGCACTTTTGAGGAGAGAATTTCTATGTTAAATTTACGTAGTGTTAGCAAAATAATACACCACCACATTAATCCCTCTCTAGATTCGATTTTCAAAGGTCCTAGCACCGATTTTTAGGGATTTTGAAAATTGGTGCATATGTAGACGGTGAAAAAAATCACCTTTTTTCAAACACTAGTGCCATTATAACAGAGGGTTTTTTACACCAATTTTGAAAACATGATAAAAATATGTATAATCCTAATGTTAAAACTAATCATTTATGGCGGACAAAAACCTTACTTAAAAATGGAAATTTGATCAAAGAGGGTTTGTATGGTATCATCAAACAGTGGTTGTACACCGGAATAGAAAGAGTACGAAATGAAAACGTTTTGAATGGAAATCTATTTTTATATATGGCCAATCGCTTCACAACAAAAAAAAAAGTTGGTACAATGAAATCAAGAGGAAGGAAAATGCCAAATCCATTACATCCATATTCATCCTGCTAGATTTCATTGTACCCTTTAATACTTATCCACAGTATATAGTAATAATAACAATAAAAGTTGAGTAAAAATAATTGGATGTTAATTTTTTAAAATATGATAGGTTCTATCTCTTTAAAACACGACTAATTGATCGAAATAACATAAAAATATTATACCAAAATAATTAAAAAATATTAATTACCATAAATGTTTTTGCCATATCCCTTAGTTTTCTTTGTTCTTTAATGATTGGCACAATAGATTTGGATGTTATATTTTAGACGAGTTGAATATGTGGAAATAATTGAGTGATCAAGAATGTGAAAAGTTTAACGAGTGGATGGAAAATAGTTTAATTTTTCTTCTAAAGAAAGTGTGATAAGTTTTTTAAAATGCAGATGAATACGGAAAATGTGCAAGATTTAGGAAAAATAAACAGAGTATATGATTTGTGGAGGATTATAATTGAGATTGTTACATTTACAATATCTTGTTTAATTAAGAACATATAAAATTAGACGTTGTTTTACTTTAGTTTGTTTATCCCATTTTGAATATTTGAGTACTATAAGAGTACTAAAAATCATCAAAGAATATGTTTTAAATATGGGAATAGATGGATGAGATCTAATTATATAAGTGACTAAATTTTTTAATAATTGAAAAATATTTTGAATACGACACTACAAGAAACCGCATATTTTACTTCATCCTCTTTACCTCTGTTTTACGGAAAAATAATCAAAATCAAGTTAAAAAGCTCTTTTAATTTGGTTTCCCCCCAGAAAGTATGGTAAAAAAATTGTTTCACCTTTGTTATTTAAAATTCAAGGTAAATAGTTTGGCTTTTACCTCAGTTCTTTGGGGAACAGAGATAAATAAAAATAATACTAGTGATATCGGAAAGGTCCCATTTTAGTCTCTGTTAGACTAAGAGGGTAACGACATCGACTATTATTCGGTTATGTTCATTTGAAGGAAATTTATGTTCCGATGTCAGCATATCATTTTTAATTAATTGAAATCGCATCCAGCACGTGACCATGTCGGTCCATGACGGCTGAAAAGGTAAATTTTCCTATGAGTTGACAATTTTGACCATTTTTCTTGAAAAATACCTTCAAATTTATTGCAAGGATCAAGAAAATTATAACTTTCGAATTCAATTCCCCTAAATTGTAGCCAAGTGATGTTCTAAAATAAATTGGAACTAAGGAGAGTTTGAAAGGTAATTGTTCAATTTCTCATAGTTCATCATTGGATTTTTGCTCTTTCATTTTGAATGACATGACTTATTAAAAACCTTGATATGATATTTGATTTAGGTTTTCTAATGTTGCATTGTTATAGTTTAAATGCTGAATTTGTGTTTGAATTCATTTCGTGGTTGGGTTTAGGAAAGAATAGAGACATAAATTAATTGATACTATAATTGGTTCAATGGTAGTTTTTTTCATGGATAGAACTCATTGTTTTTCCAACTTTCACACAAGTGTTGGATACCAAGAATTTGTAGCCTAATTCATTGAGCATGCATTTTCCAACGCTGTGTGGGAAAATGCGTATCATGTATAATGTCCTTAAAGAGCCGTCGTAACAATAGGTGGTGTGGGGGACCTCCTGGATCACCATTGTTCCAGCACTGGCACTGGAAGCTCAACCTCTCCAATTGTCGGTAAAAGAGATCCCGGTGGTGTTCCCCAGGAGAAAGTTCCAATGACCAAGTTAGGATTGTTATCTTTTGTATAATTGGTTGTATTGAAATCACTTACTTGATTTTTTGTCCTATGTCTTTATTTATAGATTCTTGTTTCTGCGATTTTTGCTAGCATGTTTTCCCTCATCTTTCCTTTATTGTGGTAAGTGGTATTTAGTTGTCCCAAGTGAGGTGCTTTGAATGCTTAACAAATTGATTTTTCCCCACGAGGTTGTAATTGTAAGGCCACACTTTGCTTGAGTGAGTATATACCATAAACCCCTCAACCATGAAGTTATGTTTGGCGCAGCGAGGAAATAATTCTCCACCAGATTGGGAAGTGTATACACGAGCGAAGCTTGGGGAGCGAATAAACACTTGTGAGCTTTTTAAGTAGTTAGTTGTGTATCGAAAGATTATTTTGGGAGAATAGAAATGTGGGAAGAAAGAGATGTTTTCCGGTAAATTTTTGTGTTGTTTACAAGTGGCCTGAAATGTAGGGAGATTTTGAATTATAAATTGACTAGTGGGTTAAATAATCACTGCTAGATATTGATTAAAGCAATGTTTTTAACGGTCATATACGAAATTCTCTTTGTGAGGTTAATTATATTTCGGAAGTATGGTGAACCAAGGTAAGGGTGGTAATAGTTCAATTGCCTTCAATGACATAGTTTCCATGAGAAAGCATCATTCATAACCGAATGATTGAGAGGTTAGGATACTTGGTGTTGGTGATAAGGTGCAATTCCCTCCTTCTGGGTTTGGTAGTTTGTATGAACATCATTTGATGTATGTGCTGACCTTACCCGTCCCAAATTACATTATGGTCGTGTAGGAGGCTTATGATGTTGCACTCGTCTAGCTGCATCCTCGGAGGTGCCCATACCTGTGGGTTTTAGGAATGTGTGTCGCAAGACCTATGATATGTATTTGCTGGAGTTATTTTCAATTTTTTATCACCACCGTAGGTTGAATGTAGCTGATTCTTGGGTACCTTTCTACCCTTTGGTGTCAACGGTTGAAGTTGTGCCGGGCTTTTCTAGGGATTTTTTATTTAGGAGGAGAAGTTTTTATTTTTTTATTTTTAGTTTCAAATGATGTGGTAGAAACACGATGCACTATCACATAAACCCCCTAGAACTTATTTTTGGAGGGCTAGCACCGATTTTAAAAGGTTATGAAAATCGGTGCCTATGTAGACGGTGAAAAGATCTCACCGGTTTTCAAACATCGATGCTATTATAGCATCGGTCACTGAATTTTGGAATAGATATATGGATGATATCTGATTAAATAAGTGACTAAATTTTTAAATAATGGAAAATATTTGAATATGACACTACAAAAAATGCATACTTTACTCCATCCTCTTTACCTCGATTTTACGGAACAATTCATGAAAACCAAGGTAAAAAGTTCTTTTAATTTAGTTTTTTTTCAAGAACATGAAGTAAAAAAAATTGTTTCACCTAGGTTATTTTAAAACCAAGGTAAATATTTGTGGTTTTACCTTAATTTTTGGGGAAGCAAGGCAAATAAAATAAAACTACCAACATTGGAATGATCTCATTTCAATCTCTATTGGACCAAGAGGGCACCAACGTCGACCATTACTCAACTATGTTGAATGGTCTGAAGAGTTTTTTTTCCAGCATTGGCATATTAGTTTTAATAAATTGAAATCGCATCTAGCATGTGACAAATGTCGGTACATGATGATAGAAAAAGTAAATTTTCACATAAGTTGACAATTTTGTCAATTTTTCTTGAAACATAACTCTAAATTTATTGTAAGGGTAAAACAATTATAAATTCCAAATTTGATTCCCTTGAATAGTGGCCAAGTGATGTTCCAACATAAATTGGAGCTCGGAAGAGTTTGAAAGACAATTGTTCAATTTCTCATATTCCATCATTAGTTTTTTGCTTTTTTTTATTATAAATGCTATAGTTTATACAAACCCATGAAAGGATATTTGATTTAGGTGTTTTAATTTTGCATTGTCATAGTTTAAATACTAAATTTATGTTTGAACTTATTTTTTGGTTGGGTTTTGGAAAAAATAGAGATATAAATTAATTGAATCTCTACTTTGCTTGATGGTAGGTTTTTTCATGGATAGAAATCATTATTTTTTCGATTATCACACAAGTATTGGGTATCAAGAATTTGTAGCTAAATTATTGAGCATGCATTTTTCCAATATTGTGTGGGAAGATGTGTCTCATGTATATTGTCCTTGAAGTTTTATAACACAAGGTGATGAGGGGCCTCTTGGATCAACATAGTTCTTGGAACCAGTAGTGCAAACCAACCTCTCCGAGTACCTCCAATAGATATCCCAGGGGTGTTCCCTTGGAGAATGCTTCATTGAACAAGTTAAGATTTTTATCTTTTCCGTTATTGCTTATTTTGAAATCACTTACTTGATTTGTCTTCTTGTGTCTTTATTTATGGATATTATATTGTGCCATCATGGCTTACTTGTTTTTCTTTGTCTTTCCTAGATCTTGGTCCAGAGGAGGGTGTTCGTGGTGAGTGGATTTTCTATAGTCCCGACCGAGGTGCTTTGCAAGCTTAGCGAACTGATTTTTCCTCACGAGGTGGTTATCATAAGGCTAGAATTTGCTTGAGAGAGTATATACCATAAACCCCCTAGCCATGAATTCATGTTTGGCATAGAGAGGAAAAGGAAATCTAGATCAGATTGGGAAGTATATGCACGAGCGACACTCGGGGAGCGAACGCATAAAAACTTTTTAATTTGGCAAGTAGTTAGTTGTGTGGCGAAAGATGATTTTGTGGGTAAAATATTGTGGGAAGAAGGAGACATTTTCTTGTAACTTAGTGTGGTGTGTACAAGTGGCCCAAAATGTGGGGAAATTTTGAATTATAAATTCACTGGTGGGTGAAATAATCATTGTCGAGTGTTGAGTAAATCAGTGTGTTTAATGATCTTATACAAAATTCCCTTTCTGAGCTTAAATGTAATTTTGAAGTATGGTGAACCAGGGTAAGGGTGGTAATAGTGTAGTTTCCCTGAGAGAGTTTCATTCGTATGAGAATGATTAGGAGGTTAGGATACTTGGTGTTAGTGATAAGGTTCAGAGAGAATGATTATGAGGTTAGGATACTTGGTGTTAGTGATAAGGTTCAGATTCCCCAATTTGGGTTTGGTAGTGTGTATGAACATCATTTGATGTATAGCCTGACCTTGCCCGTTTCAGACATGGTGGGTGTGTTGAAGCCTTATGGTGTTTCACTATTCCATCTGCATCCTTGGGGATGGCCACACTCGTGATTTTTAGGCAGTTGTGTCACAAGGCCCAGAAGAGGTTTTTGGTGAAGTTGTTTTCTATTTTTATTACCTCCGTAGGGTGAATCTTTGGTAGCTTTCTATCTTGTGGTCTTAGTGGTTGATGTTGGGCATGGATTTCCTAGTGATATTGGTACTGGGAAGGATAGATTTTTTTATATGTTAAATAATGTGGTAGCAACACGATTCACTATCACATGAACTCCCCGTCTAGAACTAGTTTTTGGATGGTCTAGCATTGGATTTTAGGGTTTATGGAAACTTGTGCCAATTTTGATGGTGACAAGATTTAACTGGTTTTCAAACATTGGTGCTGAAATTTGGGTATTACCATTTTAGCTTAATTATTAGATCTGTGTTCCAACATATCCTATCTAACCAGGTATGTAAAGAAAATAGCACATGAGCACACACAACTTTATTACGCAGTTCGGTGAAATCCACCAACATGTGTGAGGCCTGACCCAGTTCAGAATAAATTCACTAATTAGAAAGAGACAGTAGAAAGTACACCATGCAACTATACTTATCTTTTCTAATTACAAGTGTGTAGATTTTGCAGGCTTCCCTTGCTACCGATCCACCTTGATCAGACTCCTTCTGACTTTGAAACTCGTCATGTTGGATCTCCTCCTCCCGAGGAACTAAGGTATATGATTTTGAACTAATCAACAGGTCACGGTACATATCTGCCGGCTCTCACAGTAATCTCCGAACGATATAAAATCTGAGTGCAGATTTTCTCAATGAAATTCATAAGTAATGCAGCCATGTCCACAATAAATAGTCCATTGAGCGGAATGGAATTCTTCATGATTATCTCCATAATATTCCTATTCGTTATCATCTTTTAAAGCATATCCAAATCTCATAAATAAAGAGATTTTCCTTATCTCAAAGATCCCATAATATTCCATAAATCCATTCCACAGTTGTAGGGATTTTCCATAAATCCATTATGCTTCATACACGTATGAATCAATATTTCATAATCTCCATATTTCCATAATTCAATATTCACGCAATATGATTAAATCCTTTTAGGGTTCAGCTTTCTGTATGTTCTAACATAGAAAGTCTTCGCACACATGAAGTCTTATGCGTATATAATTTTGTCTCCATTTCAAATTCTGATTTTAATAAAATCCCAATGAGATAGGAATTATCAAATATAATCCCTTAAATAAAGGAACTAGAATATCTCGTCCACATCTCTACCATATCCGAATATTCCAAATTAATTCCAATTCCATGAATCTAATCCAATCACATAAATAGAGGAATTGATATATTCTCCAATCAAAACATTACGGACGAAATATGTCATTGGATTTCTTCATGTCATTCCATAAAACTCCAAACATTATTTCTTCGATGTTTCAACACAACAATTTCATATTTGCATAACATCCACAAATTGCCAACTAGATAAATCTGGACTTTACAACCTTCCCCTTTGGCATTTTATGGACCCAACCACCTTTTGGGATTTCATCAAACGAACTTATGAAAATACAAACATCATATTTGAAAACCATTCTGGATGTTGGAACATAACATCTCCCTCTGAATTCCAGAACTTCATCAACATCCAGGAATAATAAGCATGTTGGAACATCAACCTAACAGAGCCAATAAAGTCATCTAAGAAATCCAAAATATCTCCCCCTTGGGACCATAAACATGCCAAATGTAGTAGACACATAAACCCAAAAAAATACAATAAATACAATCCCCCCTCCCGAAGCAAATATCTGGCCTAAGTTGGAATATAGTCATAGCAGAACCTTCAACCTTCTTCAGGAGTAGCTATATGTGCTTCTAACTGTGCTTTGGCCTTTTCTCGAGTAAGAACTGTGGTATTTCAAGAGGGAATCTAGCAGTTTACAACAATATGAAATAGATAGAAATACCTGGTAGTCAAGCTAGATGCAGTAGCGTTCCCCTGAGTGGCCACTGAGACTGAAATCTTCAAGTAATTTCAGACAGAGTGTGATCATCTGTCACTAAAAAGTCCTCATCATAGAATCGTCTCTAAATCCTTAAGGGTAGGTAGTCCAAGTCACTGATTGATTTGTCTTCTAGAAAATATCACTACCTTGCCTCTGATGTAAACTCTGTTGTACTACTCAGAATCTAGATCAATGTTGCCTCCCATAAAATTCTTATACAATCTTCCGGTTGTACTACTTGTAGATTGAGGAAGCAGTCTTGAAACCCAAATAGTCCAGGTAGGATATAAATCCACATACCTATATGCACCCAAATCAGTTGTCCTCTCAGCTAAAATCCTTCTTCTTGGTGACTATAATTCTTCTTTTACTGATTCTGCAGTCTAATCGGTATTGCCTTCAATAATCTCCTCAATTTGTGTTGGAACATTAGTACCTAATGTTGGAACATAGCAGCTTTCAGTTTCAGGTTTCTACTGTTGTTTTGGAACATGAGAGTCCTCAGCCTCTTCAACCTGGTCTATAAACTGTTCTTCCTCATGTGTTGAAACATGTTAACATCCCCTACAAAAATCATAATCGTGATCAGTGTTCCCATGCCAGTTTGAAATATAATCAGCGTCAAACAATTTTGATTTATCAATCTCCATATCTATAGCTTCTCCCCCTGATTCCATACTATGTGTTGGAAAATGACCAGCGTCACTGCTTTCCAACACCTGATCATCCCAAACCAAAATACCAGAAGGAGTCATCTCTATGATCTATTCGACCATCATATGCAACTCATGATCAAACTTGACCTCTTCATAATCATCCATGCCAATCATAAATTCTCCTTTTCACCAACTAGCCATCACATCATTCATCATAATGTCTTCAACACCAACTTCCAACATGTCCAACTCCTCCTCCATTTTTTGTTCTCTTTTTCTCCTTTTTCAATTTTTTATTTTTCTAATATATGTACAAAAAAATGATGAGAAAAATAAATAACAAAAATTCGTCAAACACCTAAGTGTTGTATGAGGATCTCAAAAGTTCCAGTGTCCAAAGGTTTTGTGAAGATATCTGCAAACTGCTCAGATGTTGGAACATAGGCAACAATCACTTCCATCCTTTCAACCTGAGTTTAGTCTTAAGTAACTAACCTTGATTTATTATAATTATGTTCGAATTTCCCAAGTTCTTCTTTCATTTACGCAATCCAATACTCATCAAGTAGAGCCTCTTTGTAATTCTTGGGTTCAATGAGGGAGAAAAACATTGTATACCAGCAAGTTCTCTATACTTAACCCGAGGGATTGATCGAGTCTTTCTGCTTGATTCATCCTGAACTGATGTTGGAACATGGATCCATTTGTACATATCCAATGTTGGAACATTCAGTACCAAGTTTTGAGCCTCCTTAAGTTTTTCTCCGAAAGCTATATAATTACTGGTCAATTCCTCTTCATGATTCTTCTCTTCTTCATATTCACTCCATGAGGGAACATATGATTTTTCTTACTTCTTCTGAGTGTTGGCACATTCATCTTGGATATGTCAATACCCTTCACATTCTCTGCACTGAATGATTCTTGACCGCATTAATTCTCCATTTTAACTTCTCGAGAATTACTCAGTGATTTGTCCCATCCATAGCTCATTGCTGTTTCCAGAGTCTTGAAATTGTGATCTATTCCCATTAAACATTTCCTCATAATTTTTATTTACCACTTTCTTCAGCATCCTTGAGAGATTCCTTGAGATAAGAGCAAGTTCTTCATTTACATCATTGATATCCTCTTTACGATTGTTTCTTGACGATGAAGTTTTAAATAACAAATACTTTGTTGGATGTTTCAACGTCATTTCATAGGTTTGCCGTGATCCCATTAATTTATCTAGAGTCATGGTGGACACTTCTCTTGCATCTTCTATTGCCGCAACTTTCAATGAGAATCTGTGAGTGAGAGATCTCAAAATATTTTTCACCAGTATGGACTCCTTGTAAGTTTTTCCAAGTTGATACGCTATATTTGAGATGTCTCTTAGCTTTCCATTGAACACAACATTAGTATCATCTTCCTCCATCATCAATTCTTCGAACTGTGTGGCCAACATCTGGAGCTTGGATTCACATACACGACTGTTCCTTCATGCACTGTTTGTAGAATATCCCATGCTTTCTTTGCCTGATGACCCGTAAAGATGAGTTTGAACTGATTTTCATCTGCCGAATTAAATATGACATTTAATGCTCTGGAGTTCGCCAAGCCACCTCTTTTTTTCATCTGGAGTCCATTACTCGTTAGACTTAACTACTGGCTCTTCAGAACTTGATTCTCCTCCATTAGAACTCTCAGCAACAGGGGGTTTCTGATGAGACGTCAAATGCATTTATTTTCCGAAGCATTTAACATCTCTTTTGTTATCTTTTTGTTGGAAGATTGCTAGATTTATGTAGGTTTACATCATAAGGGGTTTAGATGACCGTTTTCAGTTTTTCTATCTAAATCTTTCATTTTGCAACCTAGTCTGAGTCTAATGGATTTTTGGTCCTTACGAGCATATAGATTCCTGTTTATAAGCTTAATTTGTAGATTTCTCGTAATCACTTTGGAGTACTGTATTGAAGGCCATTCACAAGGATGGTAGAATATTGAAGGCCACGAGTCAAAACGTGGTAGAAGACAAAGAAACGAAGGAATTGTGATTCGGAAATGTGAACCAAGTTCCGGGAAAAATACAAGAAGAACCAACCTCTGAGGGTGGGACCATTAGATTCGTCTTCTCCAGCACTATGAAATCGACTACAAGAACTCCCGAATCGAATCAACGGTTCACCCGTGGCGACCAACCGAAGATCAGCCCTCTCGGTCCATGTGTTCCGCCCGAGTGCGCAACTTCTTCTCACCCGCGCGGTCAGCGCACGGCCTGCGCGCATCCAGTGCTCAAGCACTCCGAGCAGCATCCAGTGTCCAGCGCGCGGTCTCCGCGCCAGCCCGACCGAGCGCCCGTGTTAGTGCCCGTTTCACCGCGCGGTCAGCGAGCCCTGCATCCACTTGGCCCTTTTTTCTCATCAACTTGCACTATAAATATCTTCATCTCTTATATTCATAAAAAACCCCTTCTTGGCAGAAAATATCTCTCCAAGAACCCTAGTTCTCCATTTTCTCTTCTTCTTTTCTTCTTTCTTTTTATAGTTTTTCTAGATTAGTTATGGGTTGTATGTATTTAGCTTAATTAGTTCCTTGGGGGCATTGGATTGAAGCTTCCAAACTAATGTAGTAAGAACCTCTATTTCACTCTTTCTTGAAGCATTTGTTATTTAGCA
>JAULKM010123047.1:0-20627 GCA_032355605.1 Rubia tinctorum | reverse complement strand
GTCGTGTGTCTTGCGTGATTTATTTATTTTACGTACTTGGTTAGGACTACATTGGAACATAGGTTTTCTAGTTAACGACTAAAACGGTAAAACCAGTTTTTCAAAGTTTATATATTTATAACTAAAATATACAAAGAAAAAGTAAAATATAATGAAAGTAGAGGGTCTAATCTGATTTTTTTTTTAAAAAAAAGTGTGCATTTTAGTCTGTAACATACATTACTTTTGATCATTTGACAAACTCTATTGCATCCTATATTTTGTAACTAGTGAAACGGCATACGAGTATTCGAAGACGCTGTCGGAACTGGACAAGGGGGTGATGAGGCTGGTGTTCGGAAGCTATGGAGTGGACAAGTACTGCGACCCTCTAATGGAATCATCGTTCTACTTGATGAGAATGTTGAAGTATCGAAAACCGGAAGAAGATGAGATTAATGTCGGACTTTTTGCCCACGTCGACAAGAGCTTCTTGGGCGTTGTCGATACCGATCAGGTCACCGGACTTGAAATTCAGACGAGAGATGGTGAATGGATCTCTTATCAGCCTTCTCCGGCGCCTTCTCCCACTTTCTTGGTCATCGCTGGAGAGCCTTTTCAGGTCACCATTAATAATCCCTCTTTCATGTTTTTTCAATATAATTCAGAGAAACTCTGACTTTTACTTTTTGCTTTAAATGTTGCAATTTTTTTATAAAATTTAAATATTTTATTTCAAAAGTTAAAACAAGTGATAATATGTATTTGAATGTGAAAATATAAAAAAATAATTTCAAAATGTAGTATGTAATTTAACAAATAATGTGTATATATAAGGTAAAAAATAATTAGCATGTCCATAAACTTATGGATATACCGTCTGTCAGAAAACCTATACTCTATAATTAAATATAAATGGATTTGTTGAAATATGCTCACATTGATTCTTTATTGATTAAATGACTTACATACTCCCTCCCTTCGTCCATCTAATTGTATATTACTTTCACTTTTTTTTACTATTCAACGATGATTTTATAACTTTAATATCTTAAATTATGTATTAATTTTTTTATATAAAAATAGATACTCTAGAAATATGTGTTACGATGAATGTAGCAATATCTCACACGATATTTTTCACATTTATAAATCTAAAGATTTTTACGATCTAAACATCATTAAATTTATTGATGAATAGTCAACATATAGAGTGACGGGGAGTCTCTGTTATCACATAAGAGCCCATTTTGAATAACTTGATTGTTGTATTCTTCTAAATTTACTCTCTTTAATGTGTCTTGTTAGATTAATTAGTTTCAGAATTGAGAGAAGAAGTATTGTCAAATTGAACAAAAAAGTAGTCAGAAATGAAGGTTGTGGATTAATTATATGGGTGGAAAGGGTCCTATCCAGTTGGACACATCCGTTTAATGTATAAGAAGTAGAAGAGTTAAGTGCTAAAATAACTCTGAGTTTGGATTGAAAGTGTCAATATAACCTTGCAATTTAAAAAAAATGGAAAAATAACTTTCGACTTCGCCGACTTTTTAGTCAACAGTTTGATGGTCTTATTTTTTTAAAAGACCATTTTGTCCTTGCCCAAAAAACTTAAAAAACCAACGGCGGTCTTCTTCGATCGGTCTCAACAAAACGGATAGTGTTTGGGTTCATCATCTTCTTTGATACTTTCTTCCACGCCGTCTCTCTTCTCCATGATAATCAATCTGGTAGCTGGATTTCTTTCGCCGTCTGCGGTGTCTGTTCTTCGTCTCCGTTCTCCAGGCTGAGTCACGGATGTCCGCCGTCCACCTCCCCAACGGCCGTTGATGAACTCCCCGGAACTTATTGCTCCACCACTGCATGACGTCTCATTCCGACGAGTTCACTTTTTTCCTGATGCGTTTCAGAACTCGAGTCTCCTTTCTCGGCGTTATTGTCGAGTCAAGGTTCATCGTCTTTTACGATGGGGAGTGTGCGCGTGGCAAGGAGACTTTGTGGCGAAGGGATAGGATTTTCTGAAGGATATTTTGTGGCAGAGGGCTAGGGAACGAGCGGGTGACTAGGGTTCCTCCTTGCAGCGGAGGGGGTGGCGAGCTAGAGTTTCCTCCAGTGGGCGGCAGGGGTAATGGGAGGGGAGAGGGAGGAGGAGACCGGGATGAGAGGTGGTGAGCGGCTAGGGAGGGCGGGGCTAGGGCATAGGAGATCAAGAGGGGTGGCAACGGGAGGAGGAGATCGAGAGAGGTGGCAGCGGAAGGAGGAGATCGAGAGGGGTGGCAGCGGGAGAAGTAGATCTGAAGGGGTTAGGGGAGGGGTAGTGAAATTTCTGGCGGCAATTATTTTCGGCAGCGTGTGTAGTTTCTGGCGGGGTGGAGGAGCGATGGCTTCTGACTGAGCATCAGCAGTAGTGAAGAAGAAGATCAAGGGTAGTTTAGGTATAAATTTTTAACTTCCTAGTCAAGGGTATTTTCATCAATTCATTTTTTGTCATTGTTAGAATTTCATGGGTCAATACCAGAATTAGAGAGTTTGGCTATATCGGCGCAATTTTTTTGAAAGTTACAGTTAGATTGTCACATACAATAATTAGTTAGGGTTAAATTGCCATTTTTTGAGATTACATGGTTATATTGGCACTTTCAGCCTAAAGTTAGAGTTATAAATGTATATATCCCTAAGTAAAACTATATCTCCCTTCAACCTACAATTTAACTATTCATTTAGTCCAAACTTCTTAATTTTGACCATAAAATGAATTAGTGTATAAGTATAAGAGTGGGTCTTCTGACAGCTTATAGACATGCCACTTAGTTTTTACATTATACATTGTATTTGTTAAATAACATACTCCCTCTGTCCCAACATAAGTTGCATACTTACTATTTGACAGTCAACAGTACCAAATTTTAACCACATATTCGAATAGATATATTAACAATAATATCATCGTATGTGATGTTGTTGGATTCGTTGTAATAAGTAGTATCTAAATATCAACTTTTTATATGCCGTTATTAAAAGTAGATAAACATATTAACGGTCAAACATATTTCTTGAAAATCGTGAAAAAAATTCTGTGCAGTTTATGCAGGGACGGAGTGAGTACTAAATTTGGAATTTTTGAGGATATTTTTTATATTATATTTATTTATTTATATTTCACATTTAAATACATATTATTCCTTGTTTAAACTTTTAAAATACAATAATTAAACTTTATTTAAAAAATACAACATTTAATGTAAAAGTTATTGTGAACCGTCCATAAGCTTATGGAAAGACTGCATTTCCTGAGACTTTCTCTAACTATAAATATTATTAAAAGATACCTAATTATTAGATTCGTTATAACATATATTTCAATATATCAACTATTCACAAGTTTTAATTATTCTTAATAAAAATATATTAAGAATTAAATGATTTTTGAATCAATTGTTGAAAGTCAAAGTGTACGGATTAAAACGAGAACAATGAAGCATATTTTACACATACGTAAATAATTTGTGTCATCAAACTGTATATTCCCTTATTCCCTGAATACAGGGTAAATTGGTGTACTAGTGTTGTTCTTGTGTACGTAATATAAATTTAAAATTTAAAATTTAAAATTTAAAAATAATATAGTGGGTCTCCAGATAGGGGTCTATGCATAAGATTATGCATAGTCCATTATATTAATTTTTTTGCTATGAATTGTCATTGTTAAATTGCATACTAATTACATTTAAAATTTTAGAATATTTTTTTAATATTATATATCTTTATATTTTCACATTCAAATACACACATTATTACTTTTTTCACTTTAAAAATACGATAATTAAATTTAATTAAAAAAATTATAAGATTTAAAGTTAAAAAAATAGAATGGACTGTACATAACCTCATGAACAGAAACTTTGACAAAATAATATACATCCCACATTTTGTGGATTTGACTAGCCAGTACACAAATGGTACCATACAGTAAAGATTAACGGTAAGCTCCGGTGATTAATTGTTGTCAGGCATGGAGCAACGGGAGAATATTTGCGCCGCTGCATAGGGTGGTGATAAGAGGAAGTGAAGAGAGGCACAGCATTGCACAGTTCTCCTTCATGCGTCACAAGATTAGGGTTCCGGATGAACTTGTTGACGAGGATAACCCGTTGCAGTTCAATGAATTCAGTCACATGGACTTTCTTGACTTCGTTCGAAGCCACTACAAGTTGGAACGCAACATTGCACCTTTCTGCGGAATCAACTGATCAATTACTGATCGATAAATGCATCTTCATTAATGCACTGTTTATTTGCGTTTCCATGAGATTCGCGGTTTAAGTTATTCGGAGTGCCGTTTGTGTTTGTGTTTGTGATCTTGTAATGTAAAGGAATGAGATGTTTTTCTGATCACTTCTGTTGTAGATTGGTAACACCTTGTATGAGAAAGTGTGAGATTTTGAGCTTTAGCATCTCCAAGTGTGGTGGGAAGCACCATTCAAAAGTTGCAATCGCTGTATTCTCATACCATTTGTATGTGGTATTTCAATAACTATTACAGTTTACCAAAAATAAATTTATTTTTACCTCTTCATCTTTACTACAAGTAATGGACGATCTTTATTACTTCTGTAAATAGTAAGATTTAATAAGTTATCATTCCATTCATTCATCATCATAAAACAAATTAGCTACATATATAACTACTTGGCTTCAAAAGGTGCCCTCCTCATTTTAATCTTGAAAGAGTAGGAATCTAAATGATTTTCATGCATTAAAAGGAAATATATAGAGCACAATACAAGAAGAGGGTGAGTTATACCAAAACTCTATCCCCTTAATATCTCCTAAATATCTGTTGCGATCTTTGACGAATCTACTATTCTAACCTCCCCACCACCACCACCCTCAAGTGAAGCGTCGGATGTTTCGAGAAACAAAACTTGAACCTGAAAAAATCAAATAATGGACGAGGAAGACCTTTTGTGAAGAAGTCAGCTATCTGGAGCGAGGAAGACACATGACGAAGATGGATCTTGCCAGAAGCAACCAACTCACGAACAAAATGGCAGTTGATGTTAATATGCTTGGCCCGCTTGTAAGCGACGAGATTTTGAGCCAAGAAAATGGCACTGGTGTTGTCACAAAGCAGGAAAGGGGCTCCAGAAAGAGGGAAACGAAGATCACGAAGAAGGTGGGATAACCAGACAACCTCTGTTGCGATGCTAGCCAAAGCTCGATACTCGGACTCTGAACTAGAGCGAGAGACAGTGAGCTACTTCTTAGCAGTCCAAGACACAAGATTGCCACCGAGAAACACAGCATAACCGTATGTCGAGCGATGAGTCTTGAGACAACGAGCCTAGTCAGCATCAAAGTAGCCCAGAACTTCAGAGGAACAAACCGAACTGAAATTCAGAGCATAATGGATGGTTCCCCGAACATAGCCAAGTATGCAGGTGACTGCTGCAAAATGATCATCACGAGAATCCTGAAGATACTGGCTGACAGAGTTAACTGCAAAGGAAATATTTGGACAAGTGATGGTGAGGTACTGGAGAGCAACAACAAGAGAACGATAGAGCGTGGGACTAGAAAACTTCCCACCAGTGGTACTATGAAGCTGAGACTGCGAGAGAAATGGCGTGGAAATTGGGGTAGCACAGTCATTTCAGCACAAGTCAAGATATCACGAGCATACTTTGCTTGGCCTAAGAATAACCCCGAGGAAGTAAACTCGACCTCTAAGCCAAGAAAGTAATGTAGAGAACCAAGATCCTTAATAGAGAACTCTGAATCAGTGCGAGCAATGAACTGAAGAATGGCAGTGGGATCATCGTCAACATAGACAAGGAGATACATCAAGGTGTTTCCGCGGGAGAAGACAAAAAAAGATGTATTCGCTGCACTACAAAGAAATCCCAACTGTCGGAGATAAGTGTTAAAGCAATGGAACCAAGCACGTGGGGGGTTGCTTGAGCCCATAAATATCCTTCCGTAAGCAACAAATATAATCAGGGTAAGTTGAGTCCTGATAATCAACTGGTTGAGCCATATATACTGGAGCATCAAGAACACCATTGAGGAACGCATTCTTAAATTCTAGTTGATGAAAAGGCCAACGACACATGGTGACAATATCAAGGACCATGCATACAGTGTAGGCTTTGACCACCAGACTAAAAGTGTGATCAAAGTTGAATCCGGGAATCTGAGAAAAACCCTGAGTGACAAGACAATCCTTGTGGCGATCAATGCTACCGCCGGGGAAATACTTGAGACGGAAGACCCATTTGGAGCCAACAACTTTCACATTCGGAGGATGTGGAACCAAATCCTAAGTGTGCTGATGACGAAGGGCGGTCATTTCTTTGTCCATAGCAGAAATCCAGCGAGGATCTCGAAGAGCCACATGATAGTCTCGAGGTTCTTTTTGAGAAACCAAGGCAGTAATAAAGCCACTAACTTCATAGTCAGAGAAGTCTCGAGGACGACAGGAGCCATCCATGGTCCAAGTAGTCATCCTATGAGTATGGGGAAGAGTTGTCGCAGGAGAATCAGCGGAACTCGGTGAATCTGGGCATGGAGTAGGAGTCGTAGAAAGAGACATAGATACTGGAGAGGAGGCCTCGAGGACCGGAGGTTCTAGTGCTGACTAAGTGGCATCAGAATCAGAACAGACTGAGCAGGGCATCATTTAGGCGGAGGGCGGTGACTCAGACCGTGTAGGAATAGAGGATTCCGGCTCCAAGAATGTAAAAAACATCCAAGGAAGAGAAACTGGTGCCAGATTGTCCAGAGGAAGCAAAGCTCATTAAACTGAGCATGGCGAGTGATGTAGACATAACCTGTTGAATAATCGAGGCAGCAAAAACCTTTCTACTGAGAGCTATAGCCAAGGAAAACACGTGAAAGACTCTGCGATGATAGCTTGTGAGCAGTATATAGACGAGTGAAAGGATAAAAACTCTACAACCAAAAGGATGAAAGTTAGAGTAAATTGAAGACCGTCCAAAAAGAGCACTGTAAGGAGATTCGCCTCGTAGAACCGGAGTGGGATGCCGATTAATAGTATAAGCGGCAGTTGCAAAAACATCATCCCAATAAGAGAGAGGCAGGTGAGACTGAAAAACATAGTTAACCACATTTCAACAATGTGTCAGTGCTTACGCTCAACCCGACGATTTTGCACCGGAGTGTAAGGGTAAGACACCTTATGATGGATGCCCTTGGAGGCAAAATGAGACCAAAGGTGAGTATTTAGCAACTCAGTACCACCATCACTCTGAAAGACCTTGATGTAAGCAGAGAATTGGTTCTCAACTAAAACCTCAAACTGCATATAAACGTCAAAAAATTAAATTTTCTACGACTGGGATAAAGCCAAGAAAACCGTGAATAATCAACCACAAAAATAACATAATATCTTAAATCATTTCCAAATAAAATTGGTGCAGGGCCCCACAAATCACAATGAATCAAATCAAGTAAATGCAAAGCACGTTTAGTTTTCTCAACAAATGAATGCCTTTGTCCTTTGCCTTAACACATGGGGCGCGGAGATGTAGTTTAGGAAGTAAAGCAAAAAAAGATAAAACACCACATTTTTTAAAACTAGAAATAACACTATGGGGTGCATAACCCATTCGAACATGGAAAAGCTCAAACAATGCCTGGCCCATCTTATTTTGAATGAAAGAAAACAATGCGTCTTCACCCTAATCCAGCACATAGAGCACATCCTTATTGTGGCCATTTCCCATGATCGCCCTGGTGACTTTTTTTTAATAATAAAGTTCCAGCCATTAAGAGTAATCAGAACACCAATATCTCGAGTGAACTTGCTATTGGAAAGAATTTTTTTAGTAATGTTCGGAACAACTAAAACATCATAGAGACGTATCTTAGAAGTAATCTGAGAATCACCAACATGCGAAACTGGAATAGTAGCACCTTTACCAACTGAAACACAAGAGTTACCAGATTACGGAGTGACACTCTCCAGATCCAAGGCAAAATAAATCATGTGACTAGTAGCGCCTGAATCAATGAACCAATATGAGGTGCATGAGGTTGGCTCCAACTGCAGAGAATGAAGAGACTCAGCCAAATGAGTAGAATCAGATCGGCGAGAAGGAAAAATCAAACAGAAACACGAAGAAGAAATGTATCTGTTTCTACCACAACATTGACATTGAAGCAGCTCACCACGGCCACGGGAGGCTCCAAATTCACGTCTAGGATGTCTACCAGCCCAACGGCTGCCTGAACGACCACCACGAGGGGCGGGTGTAGCTGACGCGCCACCCCCATGCGCCGATGCATAGCCAGCAAATGTGTTCAGAAAACACTCATGATTTTCAACCTGAGGTGGGATGAACCTGAGATGCAGTAGAGAAGCAGAACCCTACGAGTGTGTTCGGAAAACACTCATGATTTTCAACCTGCACCACAATATCTGCCTACTATGCCATCGAAACCCGGTGAAGCAGCGGAGAGGAGAAACCCTTATAAAGGTCCAAGAGCAGTGAGAAACCATAAAACTTAATCGTTGTTGGTTTCACCAAATCCCATGGTTTCCAGGCGGTAAAAGACACTTTTGAAGTGGAGATGGAGCTCGTGGACAGAACCAGTGTGACGAAGACTTAGAACCTGAACCTACAAATTTAGTACACTGGCTTTGCTTTGATTCTGAAACACATTGGAAAAATTATCCCAAATATCACGCGAGATGGCGCAGCCAACCACCTCTGCTATTGCTTCCGGAAAGAGAGCTGAACAAAAGACTGCACAGACGCTGATCTTCAGCCTTCCAAGCCTGGTGCGTAGCAGTAGCATTGTCATCAAAAGAGGACTTGAGTGAAGAAGACCCAGATGCAATCATGGGAAAATAAGGAATGGCGGACTTGGCCAAACCGGTGGGCAAGTCTAGGCACTAGTTTGGTGGAATTCACATCCATCTTTTGTATCTCCATTTGTTTTGAGCTGCCAATGAGATTATTAGTCTCACAGTTTCAAGTATAGCAATAGGAGCAAAAACCTCGTCATAGTCGATGCCAGCTCTTTGACTTTAGCCTTTTGCCACCAATCTTGTTTTGTATCTTTCAACTTCTCCTTTTTCATTCTTCTTTGCTTTGAATACCCACTTTATTCCAATCGCTTTATGCCTTTTTGGAAGGGAAGTCAACTCTCATGTGTCGTTATTCTTGATGGAACTTATCTCATCATCTATCCCACTCCTCCAATTATTTGATTTTCAAGCTTCTTCAAAGTTCATGGGCTCACAATCCGCAAGCAATCAGAAAAGAGTGAGATTATCTTGGCTCCCCTTCACCTCCTAGATGTCATGTAGACTTCTGAAGCATGGGGATCTTTCACTCGAACTTTCTTCTTCTTTAGAGCTTGCACGTGGTGAAGCTTGTGGGGTAGATAGCTCCTCCCTTGGTTGCTAGAACCTTGCTTCTTCAACACTTTCTTCTTCCAAGTGTGGAAATAAGTTGTATTCTCCTTTGTGTAAGCTCCAATCCCATTCTCCTTCTTCGTCGAATACTACATTTCTACTAATAATGGTCTTCCTTGTATCATGATTGTAAAGCTTGTACCCTTTGGAATTGGCATCGTACCCAATGAAGACGTTCTCACTTTTATCATCCAACTTGTTCCGTTTCTCATCAGGTACATGGGTGTGATCTATGCTTCCAAAGACTCTAAGATGGAAAACGCCGAGCTTTCTTCCACTTCATGCCTCCTGTGGTGTTTTTCCCCACATACTCCTTGTTGGGGATCAGTTGGACAAGTAGACCGAACATGCTACAGCTTTCGCCCACAACTCCTTGGGCAATTTCTTGATCTTGAGCATAATTTGTGCTATCTCAAGGATTGTTCGATTCTTCCTCTCCTCAACTCCATTTTGTTGGGGGAATCTTGGCACTGTCAACTGCAGTCGAATTCCATTCTCTTCACAATACTCATGGAATTCCCTTGATGTGAACTCTCTCCTCCATGATCGGATCTCACGGCCTTGATCGTAAGCCCCTTTTCCTTATCCACTAGAGCTTTGAACTTCTTAAAATTCTTAAACACCTCTGATTTCTCCTTTAAAAAATACACCCGCATTTTTTTAAATGATCAATGAATATGAGGAAATAATTACTCTTACCAAGGGAGCTTGGTTTGATGAGACCGCATACATCAGTGCGTATGAGTTCTAGTGGCCTCTTAGCCCTTGAATTCGACTCCGTTGGACAGCTCATTTTGGATTTCTTTCTAAGTAGACACCCTTAACATGCTTGGTCAGGGTTGCTAATGCTTGGTATCCATCTCACCATATCCTTCTTGGATAGCAGCTCCAACCCTCCAAAATTGAGATGCCTGTATCGAAGATGCCACAACCAAGACGTATCTTTGAAACACATCTTAAGACACAACTCCACTCTATTTTGAATGTTGAGTAGGAACATTCTATTCCTCGTCATTGGCACCTTGGCTATAAGATTTACCCTTCGGTCCTTCAAAGAGAGGATATTATCCTTTGATCGAATTTCATACTATTTCTCCATGAGCTGCCCAAGACTCAAGATGTTGCTCTTCATGCTCGACACATAGTAAACATCAAAGATGAATTGATGATCTCCATTCTTTAATTGAATAAGGATATTACCTTTTCCTTTCACCTCCAACTTGGTGTCATCTCCCAAGGTCACATTGCCCTTCACCGTTTCGTTAAGCTCAACGAACAAGCTTATTTCGCCACACATGTGGTTGCTTGCACCACTGTCTAGGTATCATTGGTTATTCTTTCCCCTCTACCTTCTTTGGAGGAAAAAGTAGGTACCATTGGTTATTCTTTCTCCCTATACCTTCTTTGGAGGAAAAAAGTAGAACATCATCATCTTCAACATAGTTAGCCTTCTCTTGAACTCTTTTATTTCTCGGAGCTCTACATTCAGATGCATAGTGCCCAAACTTCTCGCAATTGTAGCACTTGATGCGTGACTTGTTGTACATGGGGTTCGATCTCCCTCTACCATGAACTCCAGATGAATATAATCCTCCATGATTGCCATTAAACCTTCAACCTTGCTCGTATCCATGTCCACGACTATGCACTCGACCGCATCCTTCTCTTTGTTGGCTCCCACCATCTTCTTTATTTTATTGGATGATCTTGCATCTAGAATGCTTGCTCCACGACTTCCTCCTTACTCTTGTTCTTTTCTTCATAGGCTTGAAATGAGCCTAGAAGTTGCTCTATCATCATGTCCTCCAAATATTTTGTCTCCTCAATGATAGCAACAATATGCTCGAACTTTTTATCTAACTATATAAGAACTTTCTCCATAATTCTAACATCTTCCAACTTCTCACCATTTCTTTTGAGCTTATTAGCAACCGTAAAAAATCTTGAAAAATAATCGGAGACTAGTTCACCCTCCCTTATATGCAACGACTCAAACTCTCCTCTTAGAGTTTGAAGACGTACCTTCTTAACTTGATCCGCTCCCTTATGTACTTGAAGTTTCTCGCATGCTTCCTTGGCCGGCTTTGCTCCGGAAATCTTCTCAAAAATGTCTTTATATATCCCTTGATAGATTAGATAGAGAGTCTTCTTGTCTCTCTTTCTTGAATCTCTCAAACTACTTAGTTGGGATAGAGATAGTTCACCTTCATTCTCCAGTTCGGTGTGGTCTTTCTCAACTATCTCCCATGCATCATGTGCTCCAAAGAGAGCCATCATCCTTAGACTCCAATTGTCATAGTTGCTCTTAGTGAGCATTGTGACTTGGAAGGGAATAGTATTATTTTCCATGGTAAAAGGATCTTGTAGCTCTAATACCACTTTGTTGGAAGGGAATAGCTATGATACTACTTTTTTTGAGAGGGAATAGCTCTAATACGACTTTGTTGGAGGGAAACTTTGATTGGTTGAAGAATATCCTTGCAATAGATTGGTTATTGCTAGAAGCTAGTTAGGTTGGATGTCAATTTAACTTGTTATAATCGCCGTTAGGCATTTTTCCCAACATTTTGGAATGATTGGTTTTTTTAAAAAAAAGTAATATGTATTAGAATGTTAATTAATAAAGTATAGAATGTCATTTAGCAACATCCAAAATTTTGTGACATATATCAAATAGAATACCAATATGTTGAATTTAGATAAGTTATCGCAAATTTTCTTGTAATCCTAAGTTACTTCCTAATTGTGTTTCTTATTTCTTTTTCTAGTTCTACACTTTCACGAATGACAAAATTTTGGGAAAAGCTGCCTATCCATAGGTATATGGAAATACGATATTGAATTAGAATTATAGAAAGGTAAAAGGTTTAAGTAGTAATATTAAAATTTTATTATGCAACGTGTAGTAGTTATAAGTTTATGACTCGATTAATCCAACCCAAAAATTTTATCTTGATTTCATCTATTTTGCAATCTAAACATTGAGTTTTTCATAATTTATGACAATACTGTATTTCAGGAGACGAACTCTTTACGAATTTATAACAGAACATTTTATTAATAATTTATTACCGATCTCTTTGACTTAGTATGCTCTTAATAATTTTATAAATATATGTGTGTGTGGGAAGGGTTATATTAGCACATTTATTTGTACACCTATTTTAACACCAAATTTTGATTACAAGCTGATTGCTAGAATTTTTTCGATGTTTACCATGGTTATTGGGACCTTTCTCCGGCAAAGGCACGGTCATAGGTGGTACTTTTGAATTCCATTTTTTATTTTTTCAACTTTTTAAATCCTTTTTGGGGTGGATGGCTATTATCTCCGTAATTTATTGATCTATCTTCCGTCATTTTCTTTGCATTTCTTTGCTGATTTTCTGATTAACGGGGTACTTCATAAAACTTAGGGTTTTTTTTGCTGAAATATTTTGTCGTGTTCATTCTCTGGCTATTCTAAGTTTTTTTACAACCCCATTGCTAGGTTAAACCTAGTTGTCTTCTGATGTGGTCTATATATCGGTATAGGAGAAATCTTAGTCAAGGTAGTTACGATACCTAACTTTTGGCAATTCCGATCATATTTTACAGTCCAGATTTGTAGACCTAGCAAGTAGAAAATTCATTGATTGTTCGTTTTGTGTTGTGTTAGAGACTTTTGTGCATTCTTCTGATTTTATTTTCATTTAAAAAAGACTTTTTGGTGACCAAAATAACTGGACTCATCTTCAGCTTTCTTTAAGGGACTTTAATTTTTAGGAGATGGCCGGATCTTTTAGTTGGGGAGTTGTTCATTTTTGTTTTGGTTGCTTTGGAGGTCGAGTAGGACAGTGTATTGGGAACTCGGTGGGAATGTGGCTGACATTTGAATATCGCGATTGGCTTCCAATGAAATTCGGTCGATAGCTGGCTAGTTCGAGGCGAACTAGTCAGAAATATGGTCAGTGTTTGACCGTTCATCTTACTATTTAGCCCTTCTATTTTATTACTCATAAATGCTACAAATTTATAATTTGATGTTTAGCGGCCTTATGAAACCCCTTTCGGGGCCACTTGATGTAAGACTTCGTACAACGCTTGATGCAAACATTTTTCGACAATAAATATTTTTAATGAAAATGGAAGGACACCATCTAAACCACGTTTTCAACGATTTCAATTGGAATATTTTTTTTAATGGAAACTCATGCTGGGGAGAGATTCAAAGATGAGCTTTTCGTAACGAAAAAAAGTTGATTTCTCTTCCCTCCCTTCTTTTCTGCATAAAATTCCTATTTTTTTTGGGATTGAAATTTATAACTGAAATTTTACTAATAAATTTAGTCTCTCATTTTCGCTACTATATTAATATGAATAAATGTATGTACGAAAATAATTATGCCTATTATTTGATGCCAATATTTTGGGACCAGAGAGAGTATGACACTTAGTTAGAATTAGGGATGATCATGGGTCGGGTCTATTTTAATTAGACCCAGACCTGACACAATGGGTCTAAATGGGTCTTGGGTCTAATGGGACTAACTTTTTTTAAAAAAATCTTCATTAAATAAAATATGTATTATCTTAAATACAAATAATTCAAGTTCAATATGGATATGAATAATTTCTTCAAGAAAAAATATACAATACACATTATTTGTTTGATCAAAAATAAAAAAATATATAAAGAGAATATGAAAGTAATTTAGAAATTGGGATAAATAATATGTATAGTTAGAATAATATGGGTCCATGGATCGAGTTTGAGTCTTAATATATTAAACCCGGACCCGGACCTGTTTTTAAAATGTAGACCCATAACCAAATCTGTTGGGTCTAAATTGTTTGTACCCATATCCAAGCCATCTAGACTCCGTGGGTTTAGGTCGAGTCCTAAACCCATGATCATCCCTAGTTAGAATGGATGAGTGTATTATCCAGTGAAGACAAACTCTGGCAACAGTGCACACTGTCCACTGGCCACTGGCCATTGCCCACTGCCCAGTGTTTATTAAACAACTCGCATGGTTTCAGAATTCAGAAGCCGTATCTTTTGCTCCAGCAAAAATCTTTGAACTCTCTCCATTTTGTTGGATGTGGCGTCATAGTCTTAGGTGATTGAATTTTATTTTATTTTTTGAAAAATCAATCATTCCAAAATGCTGAGAAAAATGCCTACCGGCGATTACAATGAGTGGAATCGACATCCAACCTAACTAGCCTCTAGAAATAACTAACATATTGCAAGTATATCTATATCACATGTCAACCAGACTGATCGTCAGTACTATTACAGATCGGAGATCCAATAAAAAAACTGTAATATCGCCCTCGGGGATATTAACTTACTTACTGCGAAAAACATGACCACTTGGCAAAGAGGAGCGTATCACGCATCAATATCACTGCACCAAATAGGGATCTTCTACAACTGTAACACCACTTGATCCAATCACGATCTATGTTGTCCAAACTGTAAACACCTTGAAAAACACAGATCTGACGCAGATCTGACATAGATCTAACACAGATCTGACGCAGATCTGACATAGATCTAACACAGATCTGACGTATCCAAATTAATGGAAACCCAAAAGGAAAACCACAAACAAAATTACGAACACACGATCTGTAAAGCAGATCGAGAACAATACATCAACGTGAACAACTAAATCGAGTTATCATCATGAACACAACGATCTAATCGATCAGGTCGAAAAACAAAAAACTAATCCGTGGAGATAAATCTCACACTTATTGAATAATAGAAACATAAATTAAAATAAACTGTTATTCCCCATCTCCTCTAATGGGAGGAGATGGGGAAAAAATTGAAGAAGAAGAAGAAGAAGAAGGGGACGACTTGCTGCAAGGTTTTTGGAGGAGAGTTCTGCGGCTACTACATAGCAAATGTATTAATCACATGTTTCATGATTGATTCAAGACATAACTTTCTTGTCTTCGTACGAATTAGCCTTCCATAAACTTTGTTTCCCAAAATAAAACCACCCCGATAATGAGCAAGCATGGACATTTTTTCCCTCATAGCTACTGTCACAACTTTCTAATCTCCAACCACTACCACCACTAGAGTTGCCAATTTCTGATCAGAACCAAAAACCCGAACTGTACTGACACGACCGAATCAACTCGAAATTCGATCTGATTCGAAAATATTGACCTGAACCTGACCTAACACGACATCACTCAACCCAAAATCTAATTTTGACTCGGAAATATTGACCTTTACCCGAACCCGACACTACCGAATTCAACCAAAAACCTGAATATGACCCGAAAATGTGGACCCGAACTCGACCTGAACACGAACCCGAGATCAACCCGAACCTAATTTAACCCGATCCTGATTCAACCCGATAAATCAACTATATAATCCTATCTGTAATCAAACTAAAACAGATGTAGTTATAAAAGGTCAATTAACATTTAATATGGAACCAAGTCAACTTGGTTATAAGTCAAACTAATAAATTCTTTAGACATACTTATTACAATGAAGTGGGGTTTTAATATATTACGAGTTTACAAATATTATTAGTCATACATAAAGACAACTCATAATGAATCCGAATACACAAGATTAAGTTAAAAATGCACACGACTAAATTTATAAATCTAATAAATAATAGTCAAATAAAGAGAGATGTCTAATTAAAATTATAATTTTGAATTAATAATTTTAGAGAGTCGACTAAATATTAATTTCAAAAATCAATTTGAAAAGTATTGTAAAAAATAATATTTAATAAATTATCACAAATTCTTATTATAGACCGAGTAACTGTTAGATGAGTGTATTTTAAAATTAGTGGGACTAATAAGAATATTTGATATTTAATTTTATTCAGTGAGATATATATAATTATGATAACCTTTAAAATGAACTCAACATATAAATAATTATTTTTAAATATTTTGAATGAAATATTAAAAAATAATCATTTTATTGTAATTAATATGTAACGATTTCTAACTAAATTAATTATTTCAGTTCATTACTCATATATTTTTCCGTATATGACTAAACTTTAAAATAAATGTAAGACACAAAAAGTACATAAAGTAATCCTAATTTTTTATATTATTAATACCGCGCAACGCGCGGGGGACTCCACTAGTTTTATATTTAAAAAATTAGAATCAAGTATTTATTACAACACAAAAATGCGCTAAAGTATTTTAAAAAGTGAATTGAATTCAATTAATACTAAACACTGCTATGCAACTAATAGTAGGCAGAAGAGCGCCTCTAACATATATATGAAAAATTACGCTATGGCCCAAAAAAGTTATGACATTATACTTTTCGCCAAAATACACAATTTTTGTTATTCTTGCATAAATATAGAAGTTGAAAACAAATATATATTTTTGGTGAAATGTTGAAAAGTACTAGTACATGTTGTAGAGTAACTTAAAGTTGATTAGTTAGAAGTAAGAAAGGGAAATCGAAATGATATGAATCTCCTTGCAAAGATTCTGAATTGCGGAGTTTTAGATCTTTGACAATAATAGGGATCTCGCCAAACCCTATAGTGGCCGCACGAAATTCAAGAGCCTAACCCTCGGGGTACTCTCAATCTCGATTTGCTCACTAACTGGCCCCCGGAATTAGTTCACAAGGTGATTGATACTTAATTAACCCGCATGATTAAGCAACAATGACGCAAGCAATGAGTACAACTCGAAAATTTTGAATATTTGATTGATAAAAGTTGAAATAATTGGACAAACCCCTCTATTTATAGGGTAGTTCTCAAACCAAAAGTCCTAATTACTATTGAAAACTGAATCGACTTATGGCAGTTTTAAGAAGTTAAAACTATATCTAACTAAAATACCTAAATTAAATGGTAATCTATGGTAATCTGATCGAATTCTCCAAGAAGTAACCTTGAAGAATATTACCTTATCTAATCTTACCAAATCTAAGTCTAATCAGAATAAAATTGAATATTCTAAACCCTAATGTACTGTATTTTTGAAATTCAGCTCTTCAAATCTCACATGGCCGAGCTATCAGTCCAATAAACCCAAAATGAAATAATTTTACAAAGATCACACTACGTCGTTAAAAATCCAATGGGAAAAAAGAGTATAGTTTTCTTGGCCAAAGTCTTTTAGGCATTCCTGGAATGATAGTCAAATGTTTTCTAGGGATGTTCTTCATGCATACGATGTACTCCTTCCACGTATCTATGATTGAAATTTTAAATTTACTCCAATGAAAATGTCATACATTCACATGCACCTTCCATATGTCCCTTTGATATTTGTATCATTCCCTCAAGGGTCCAAAATTTTGTCCTCTAAATGGGAATCATATAACCTAGAAAGACATCCTCAAATTTCTATTAAAACTTAACAAACCGTGAAAGCATATTTACGGAAATATCTTCTTTAGCATAGTAATTTTCTTTAAAGTACAATATAAAAACAAAAGAATGATTAGTCAAAGAATTATTCACATCTCCTATTGAAGCATAAAACGATTTACCAGAGTCAATAGATTATTCATGCTTCATTATATAAATAAAAGATACAGGACTAAGATGTAAAGACAAGATTTTATGCGACTTTTCATAATCATTCTGCAACTTACCTGTCTTACCTACCTTTATGTTGACATGGGACTTGAGTACATCGACATTTAATGTGTTTTTGTCAGCATTGACAGCTTTTTTGTCGAAATTACTTGCTGCTTGTGGGGTAGTAATTTTGGCAACTTCTCTATCATTAATGATGAATTCTTCATCTACATGTTCTTGTTTGTTGTCATATCGTGCAAGAATATCATCATCTTCTTCCTCCTCCATTGATGTCATAATTTGTTCATGGGGACAGTTATTGCGAACATGTCCCTATTCATTGCAATGAAAACATATAGGAGTGTTAGAAGAAACTGTATTTGACGAAGTAGAAACTGACTTACCTAGAATTTGACTAGATGGTTGATTGTATGAAGTCATTCTTCAATCGGTGGCTTCAAATAGTGAATTTGAGTAGGTTTTGGTCGAATTAGGGTTTCCTCAGCCACCCATGCTTGAATTTTTACCACTTCTAGTCAAAATAGGGTTACTGAAATCATAGACTTGCCTTTGACTGTCATAGCTGAAATTAGAGCTTCCTCTGGCCTTAATGTCGACTTAACCAATTTGGACTTGACCAATGAATATCGCATGGACATGTGATGTTGGATTTTAACCAAAACTTGTAGATTTCCACTTAAACCTTCAATAAATCGATTTTTTTTATATCGGCATCATCTTCTCTCAAGCCAACTCTTCTCATGGCTAATTCAAGATCTTACCAATATTCATCTACACTGATGTTGCCTTGCTTCATATTTCTGAGATACGAATGTTGCTCAATCAAATATGTTTGTGGAATATGATATAATCAAATCTTGGTCTTCAATCTCTTCTAGGTGGATATGGGTCTTTTACCAGCAAACCGTCTTGATTCTTTCAACAGCAAACCGTCTTGATTCTTTCAAATCACCCACCATTTTGTGGAATAATGGGTGAAAGAAAATTCTGCGACTTTGATCTTCACTTTCTCACAATAGTTGTTAAGATTAAATAAGTCCTCAATCTGCCTCTCACAATCCAATTATTTCACAAGATTGTGTCACCATTAAATCTAGGAATATCATACGTCAAACCTTTGATATCACAAGAAGATTCAACTTGTCTTGCAGAAAGGGGTGGTGTGGGATTTCCCAACTCATCTACCTTCCTAGAAAATCTCTAAACAACGCTTATTATTAAATTCATGACATTCGTGGCATTCATTATATGTCAATTTTTGGGAATGCAAACAAAAGATGAGATGAACAGATCGTCTGCCATCCCTGCTAAGAAGAAATAACTAATTAGTAATAAACATAAAACACCATCCCTGTGAAGTCTTGCTAATACACGGTGACTGCATGCTCACTAGGCAGTGACTGGACGTTGATTTAGAAGAAAACTTCTTCAACTCGTGAGAAAAAGAATACCAGGCGAGATATTCCAATAATTCATGAGAAACTCAATATATTACAATAAAATGAATAACTCGCGATATATACAACAGCTCGCGAGATGAAAAGCCAAACTAAATCTGCTCGCATGAAGAGTACGAGCCTTCAAAGGGCCGAGCGCATGAATCTCATACTTTTTGTTGCTGTCCTGCGCGTGTATGACACGCACTGCCTTCTACCTCACAAAGATTTATCCGGTGCTACTGGACTAGTCATCTGCATTACCCTTCCATTCACCGAAGTTTCGTGGACCTTTTAACGGCATTATAAGAGCACTGAAACGACAATGGAATTGCAGCTGCGAAGAAGAAAAACTTGCGTCGGAAACAACAATCGGCTCAAGAAAATACAACGGTGGAAAGAATCTTGACTGATGATGGTGGTGATCGGTGACTAAGTTGAGAGATAACGAACGACAGTTTCAGATGGACCTGATCGATCGGAGAAGCTGGCGACGATCGGAGCCGAGCAGATGGCTTCAAAACGGCAGATCTGAAGTCTAATGTTGATTGGAGTTGTAGTACAAGGTGAACAGAACGACGACTTCGGTTCCGGAGATCGAAGCTGACCGGTGGTGGCATCGGGGTCATCGAAGAACTGGAGCAGATTAGAGCAACGGCGGACGGTAACGGCGGACGGTAACGGCGGTAGCAACGAGATGTCCTTTGCTGGTCCGATTTTTGATTTCATAAATGTTTATTTTTTTTATTTTTCAGTTTAAAAATAGAGATATGAAGTCACTAATTGTTATCGCCCTACGAGACCAACTGATGCCGACTGATATGATGGTCGCAGCAACTTTTGTTTTGCTCTGATACCAAATGATATGAATATCCTTGCAAAGACTCTGGATTACGGAATTTAGATCTTTGACAACAATAGGGATCTCTTCAAAATATATAGTGCCTATACGAAATTCAAGAGTCTAGCCCTCGGGGTACTCTCAATCTCGACTTACCCACTAACTAGTTTGTAAGATTAGTTCACAAGGTTATTGATGTGGGAGGTCCTCGCCGTACCTCTCAAAGATACTATTTTTAAGCCCAGTATGCTTACTAAATACAACTAAGTAGATAGTTTGGCAAGTCGGGGTCGCCCACAGAGAAGAGGGATATTTCTAAGGGTTCATGCATACAAGGGCGAGTATAAGCCTAGATATATATATATATATAT